>KQ435903.1:97970-108296 GCA_001276565.1 Melipona quadrifasciata
CGCGCGTTTTAAGGATCTCGCGTTTATTGCGTCTGGTACGTTTACGGTGAAATTCTGGGATTTACTCGAGAGAAGGAAAATTTTGGTTGAATGGACCACGGAGAAAGGGATTGAGGTTAAGTTAGACTTGACCCTTTCCAGATTATCACGTCTCGATGTGACTTTCCAAGCTCTCGGTATACAAAAAATGCGATTTTTTTCGAAAGACATTCTGGACGTTGTAACAAATTGTGATTGATGGTCATTATAAACGAAAAATTACAAACGAACGTTTCTCATTTCTTTCCCTTGGTGTTTAATTTCTTTTTCTTCTTTTTTTATCGTCATTGAGACTTGCCAAGGTATGTAATTCCAGTATAAAAAAGCCCGGTGGAGCAATATATTTCATTTTCAAATGAATACGCGGAAATTGTAAATTGTAAAAATTCAAACGGCGAAGAATTTTTCTGTAATATTCACCATGATCTTGGAGATTGAGTCCTTTGACTCTAACTTTATAACATTTATTCTTATTATTTTATTATATTTATATATTACAGTTTTGAATGTTGGGGTTAAATAATGAAATTTATTAGTAATTACTTATTATTATTTATTTTAATTAGAATTTCTTGAACTTTTGTCGTTTAATTTTACTAGTTTTAAGTTCGATAAAATGGTGAAAAAAATCATATTTTAAGTGGTTGCTATAAAGAGGAGAAAATAAGTTCATGAAAATAAGTGTCCTTACTTTCTCAAACGCTGCACGATGTAAACTCGTTTTTGAAAGAAGGCAAACTCAAGACTAGGAATTAGGGACTTTGAAACGAGACTAAATAGATTGTCACAACAATTCCAATTGTTTTCAATTTTTCATGATCTTTTGTGACACGTTACACTTTTCCAAGCTCTAACAACTAAACCAATTATTTTAGTTTATCGATCCTAAAATCATACAACATCAAACACTCAAGAATTCGATTCTTTGTCGAACAATCGAGTACCAACTAGAGAGATCCAACTCTCCTTCCACGATCTAATTATTTAATTAAAAACTAAAAGAACAGGCAGACAGCCCCGTACCGAGTGAAACGAAATAAAATAAAATAATGGGATCGTTATCTCCCGTTTTAAAATATTTCACACAGGGAAGAATGACTGTCGCTTTCCAATGGGATACATCGCCCGGTATTTGTACGCATATCCCGCAGGCTCCTCGTAAAAATGTCTTTCGGGTCGCGTCCTCCTGCCGAAGTATACGAGTTCGATATATCTGCTGGCAGATAACGCCGATATCTCTGATATACATATATCGCTGCCTCTATATGGCTGCCGTCCTGGCATCGGATCCTCTCCAGAACTCCTACTGCCGTGGCTCGTATATTTCCCGCAACGACGTAGGAATTAAAAACAACGACGCCAAAAAGAGAGGGAAAAAAAGAAGGAAAAATCTACGGGAAATTGCCATAAAGTTGGTGGAAATCGTTCGACGAAATCTGAAGATTATTTATACGACGTCCAGCGACGAATATCTATCGATACGCGGTGGTGAATTCTGAAGAGAAAATGAAGATAGCTCGAAAATAGCGGAAGAGAGAAAAATCGTAATAGCAACTTTTGAAAGGTTGTTGCAAAGATGAGGCTTTGGTCTTTAAACTCATTGTTGATTCAGTTGTAAGCAAAATTCTTCAACGTTCAAGCAAGAACGTGAAATGACAAAATATATATTTAATATATATTTATATATATATATTTTCTAGATTACACGTAACTCGTATGTTTTCGACATTTTTGATAACGAAATATACTGTCAAAATTGCGAATAATGATAAATAGAATTTCATAAACGATTAAAAAGACTTAATATAAAAATGTATTTTCACTATGATACCGCTATGACAATTTATAGAAATTTGGAGACGAATTTCACATAACGTCAGAACCATCATAGTAGCGAAAATGATCAATTTGTAATATTGAGATATTTTACGTGTCGAATGATTTTGGCTTATATTCTTCATTCTATCATGAATTTTTTTTCGTCTCTTGAACTTTTATTTTTTTGCTACTTTATACTTTTACTTTCTGTACAATTGATTTCACTATACAACTATGTTATATATAATAACGCAATAATTAATACAACAATTATCAATGTTATTCTATTGTTATAACATAACGTACGTTTTAACACTCGGTTTGCTTACGAAGGCTCTCCAATCTCACAAATAAAGGAAACCAACGATAAAAAGGAGAGAAAGATAGAAAACTCGCTGGTGGAGTTTGGTGTCGTAAGGGTGTCGGCTACGGGGCGCCGCAAAACGGAGAACACCGACCGCACGTACCAACATACACACATACATACCGCGCAACATACCTACGTAGGAGGGCAAGCCGGAGGCGACTCGCATTTTACATTTTTACTCCACGCTCTCCTTTTTTCCCCAATGGCGGCCTCGGTGAACGAACGAGCACACGATCAACCCCCTCCCCCTTTCGCAGAACGCGACCGACGCGTCGTCCCACCCCCTCGACCGCCCCCGTATTTCACATTCAAAGCGTCCCCCGGCCGGACTCTCACCCCCTTCGCGGCTTCCTGGACAGGCTACCCGGCGTATCTCTGCAAGGAATATAAAAACCCCGGCTCCTATACGCGTGTATGGAGAACCTCTCTCCCTCTCTCCCTCTCTCCCTCTCTCCCTCTCTTTCTCTTTGTGCTCGTCGAGCAGACAACAGCGGTGCGCATCCGTGGATCGCACCTGCACGCGCCGCTGCACCGGCTTTAATTTAGAAAATAATTAAACCGCAAAATTAAACGAGCGTCCCCTCTCCCCGTTCTGTCGCCCCTTCTCCACGTTCTCGTCGATCCTCCTTTCTGAACTTTGTAAGTCTCCATTCTCCCGTCCACCACTAAATTTCCCTCTAATTCCTCCCCTTCGTTTCCATCGAGTGTCTCGGTGGTGCTCGTTCCATCCCTCTCCCCCCTCCCCCCAGGTTTTGCCCTCCCTCTTTCGTCTTTCTGTCGCTCTTTGCTAACTTTTCTTTCTTTCTCGCCGATTCGTGCAGGACGAAGAGAGGGGAAGCGGGAGATAGTCTATCTGCAGCCCCTCGCGAGGGAAGAGCCTCGGCCGGAGTACATGTGGGAACGGGAACGTGACTGGACGCCGTGGGAAGGGGTAATTGGAAGTACAAAGAGAATAGACACGGATAACCGATGTCTCCATTAAGCGTTCGCCGATTGCGGCCTGCACGCTCCACTACGCTCCCACCCCTCCTTCGGGGGTTGTCGGGGGCTTGGTTGAATTCGATCAGCGGTAATTGTCCAACTCGCGGTCGCGACTCGGCGTCATCGTCGTCGTCGTCGACTTTCTTTTTTCTTTTTTGAACTTTTCTCTCTCTCTCTCTCTCTCTCGCGCGCGCTTGCGGATCGTTTTAACGAAATCGCTCGTTCGAGGATTTGTTCTCCCGTTCGTGAATCGCCGAACGCGTGGATTTATTCTGGACACGGGATCGGGAGCAGTTGGAATTTTTTTTAACCCTTCGAGTTATGCTTAGAATTATGGAGAGAAGTTCCAATTAAGAATGCACTTGACTTTTGATATATTCGTGCAACTTTCTCTCGAGTTGAGCCTCTGACGGGTGAATAAGTTACTTTATTATCGATTACCTATTATTGTAATAATAGATATTATTTATTTTACATGTAAGGTTATCTCGCGCAAACGTTTGCAGAGTTAGTGTGAAATTTCCAAAGGAATCCAACACGTTGTAATTATTTTAGCAAGACAACGACTGTCATGATTACATTGGTCAAATCTAGAAATTGTAATAGAAATTACAAGACACAAAGTGACATTAACAACAATAAAATTATATTGTATCGTATAATATACGATAATTTTAGACTGAGAATGATATAATTTTATTACTTTACAGTAGTAAGTAATGACAATTTTTAATAACAAGAATAATAAAAAATAGTAAATTAGAATAATTCTACACAAAATATTATTGTGTAACAGAACACATAAAATAATGCAATTTCTCATATCTTCCAATTTATAATGAGACGCATAAAAGTCATTTCAGGTATGCAAGTTGCGTGAATCACCCTGTATATGGATAAATATTACAGTTTAATACATCAATGTAAATATATAATATAGTAGTGTTATACCTGCATATTGTGCGACAAACAGTCTACATCAGACAAAAAAGTGATAATTATTAAATTAATAATATTACACTTTGCAAATCTCAAAGTTATCGACCTCACGTCACAAAAGAGGGAAAGAAACAAGTAGCAGAGAGGTAGTATAAACGAAAAGAAACTACTATGATTAACAATTTGGGCCAACGCGCTAATCCATTCTACATCGACCGAATTTGCGCGAGTTTGTTTCTTGCAGCGTGACGAAAAGGAAAGGCGGGCGCCCATTTCGAAAACGCGAGAGAACCCGGGGGCTCACAGAGAAGCTCCACACGCCGGGCGTTATCCTGCCGCGAGATCGCACGATCCTCCCGGCACGTTCCTTTCAACGAAATCTCTTTCTGCCACTCGAATATCCAGATCAAAGGCAAATGTTTGAAAACACGGCGCGCGTTTGACAGCTGAGCCGCCGCGGCGGTGCCATCGGATGTTATCTCGACGCGCTTATCAGCGAGGAAAGGTGGGATTCCTCGGGGGAGGAAAAAAACTGCTGTGGCGTCGAGTGATTTTCAACTGGTTGCTTCACTCGTGGAAAGGTGTTGCAACAACTCTAGGCCGCGGATTTTTTTGCGGAATCTACGATATTGGAATTTTGCAAGTGAAAACAGATGCCTATACTAAAGGGTCCTTTCTCCTAGGTTATAGAAAAAAGCACACGTTCTGGGTTTTCTGGGTTTCATTGGCCGACAAAAATTTGTCGGGGGCCATAGTGCATGGTACATATGTATTATTTATGAGAATGTTGAAACAACTTTTATAGTGAAACGATTGAGAATAGAATATATTTATATTAATTCGACGACGAAAAATTTGCTCGAAAGCAAATAAACAAGTTAAAGTATAGAGTTAAAATATTAAGAGAACGCGAAAAGAAGGGGGATGGAGGGAAAATCGAAGGAGAGGAGGGAGAGAAGCTGTCCAAAGGCGTCCATGTTTACGAAGCTTAACGCCGGCCATGCACCGTCGAGGCAAGTTAGCAACAATGCGCTCGCATTACGCGGCTTTCGTTATATCGGCGCCAACTCTTTTTGTTGCCGTGGATTAAGGGCGATCCTTCGCAGCGGGGGGCCGCCTAGCCGGGGCCCCAAGGATCCTTTCGGGTCTCAACCAGGGAAAAAGTGGAGCCGCCCACTTCCATTCTCGACAATGCCTGAGACAATGCTCCTCCGCTTTGCAAAGCTCCTCTGCGCAGGATTTCGCGATCCTGTCACGGGATAACGCGCGAACCTTCTCCTTCGCGATGAACCTTTCTCCCTTGGCCCGGCTCTTTTCTTTCCCTGGCCTCTCGGAACCAATTCCCTAAAAACTCACGCGGGCTCGTCGAACCTTCTCCTTTCCTTGCGTCTCTTATTTTTTGTTCCAGTTTGTCTCTTGAATGTAGAAATGAAATTTGGCGGGTATGGTTGTTAACTTCTTGCGCTGAAATAACCACGCGCGTCGAGAATATTTGACCCAAAATTGCGATATTTTTACATTGCTAAGTATAATTTCTATCCAGTGATGTTACACCGACGGGTTCAAAAAGAAAGCGACGAATTATTGTGTACGGTTTGGTCACTCGTTATGGTCCGCACTCAGTTTGCAGCGCAGGTGGTTAAAAGTTCAAAGTCCTCGACTGTGTATGTAGTTTGTTCATTGTGAATGATTAGAATTGGGCAGAGAAATCAATCAATGATTAACGATTAAGTTCTTTCGATGATCTTTAACCGCAATTAACCATTTTGGTTGTCAGTCGTGAATAACGATTAAATTCCTATCTTAGTCGTCAGTTTATTCGACGAAATATTAAATATTCTTCAATCTTTAATCACGATTAAAGAGAAATGAAATTCTCCCTTTAATCGTTCCTTTCATCATTATTAATAAAATTTTTGTAATAAAATAATTGCTTGTTTATGTGACAAATTTCGAAGGAGGAATGTATTTCATTCCGATGAAATATCTCTCCAAATGAAAATCAAATTCGATGTAATAACTAACGATTGATAATTGACGATTGATGTTATTAATCGATTAAATTGATTTTACAACTCGATTTTTGGGTTTTTATTAATTAATTTCCTATTATGAATGATCTACTGTTAATTCTGTTGATCGATTCTTTGGCGATTAATTTCATTAATGTCCAACTTTGCATGTAATGAATATATATATATATATATATATTTTTTCAATATTAAAGTAAGTGAAATTATTGTCAAACATGTATACGTGTAATATTCGTCTTATGGTTAAACAGTACAACGTGTGTAAAGTCCTCAAATTTACAAATTTTAATCCTCGCGCAATTAATGAATATTATTAATTGGGATCCGTGAGAAAAAAGTTGTTGTTACAAACATAAAATATGTACATTGGCTTTTTTCAAGCACAAAACTAAATATAATTATATTTGATTAATCATGTTATAATTATTAACTATATGATTAAGTTTATGTCTCCTTCTTTCCTATCTTATTTGGATCTTGTCGTGTTCTTTTGGCCATCTCGATCAGAGTAGAATTAATCTATGTGTTTCTCTAACCTATTCTTCAAAAAACTCAAATCTGAACAAAACACGATTGAAAATAATATATAAAATAAAACGAATAAAATACAATATAGACTGAAACATGAGTCAGGGTAATAAGGCCATAAATAAATAATCCAGTTTTCAAGTTGTCATACGGACATCGAGTTTTTAACGAGTCGATCGAGATTACGCTCGAGAAATACGTAACGGCGAAGGGATCGAGGGATCGGGATTCGTTAACGAACGCGGTTCTCGTTTAGGAGGGAAAATATCGAGCACAAGTCGACGATATTCGAACGATCCTGCAGGCACGTAATAATATCGAATATCGTTTGAGCACGCAGATGCCGATCACGATGCCGTGATACCGCGATCATGATGCAGGTGCATCATCCAACCCGATTCAGGGACACCTGAGCTGCAACCGCGACGAATCGGCGGCGACACGCGCCGCTTAATACCAATGCGACGTATAATTTTGCGCGAGAACGTTCGAAATAGAGCGAACAAGAACGTTCATTTTGTTTTAAAATGTTTTCACGTCGGACAGGTAAGTGATGATTTCTTCTCGAAAATGCTATAAATTATCATAGTGTGCAAAAACATTGTACAATTTTTCGCTGAATGAGAAACCAAAAAGAAAAAAAAAAGAAAGAGGAAAAAGTGGAACTCTAACAGTGCAAGAATACAACGCTATGAGTAAGTATGACAGCGGAGAAACGTATAAAACGTTTGTTTTACTTGCAAAATATTAATTTATGATGTATATTAAATTTATACACAATAATATGTTACTAGAGATGTTTATTAGATGTCTGAATTATATTATTAATTCATTTATTTAATTTACATTGTATTTAATGATAATGTATAATTATAGTAACGTGTATTATTATAATTTAACTATAAATCAATATATATTTAGTAGGGGGAAACAAATATCTTTCCATGTTCCATTTCTCTATTTTTCCAACATAGATAAATGTTTACACGTGATATTTATTCAAGAATACGCAACGACACGCTGATTTGTACACTGTGTACACACATATCCCTTTGGTACACATTCAAGATCGTAGACTTTAGTTCAAACCTCCAACGTGCAAATAAACCAGCTATTTTAAACTATTTATTTTTTGATTACCGATTAATTGTTTGATTAATTGGTCAATTAATTTATCCATCAATTGCTCGATCATTGCTTTGATTATTTCTGCGACGTTTCGATCCCACTACTCCGAGTCGATTAAAAGGGATATGAAAAGAAAACGAGGGGAGGAAAGTTATCTGTACGTGGCCATCATGGTGAAACGTTCGCCAAATGCGAAAAAAAGGATCAGTGTCCGGCTGGATATCCGCGGAAAGGAAAGGAAACCACCGCGAACCCTCGGAGTCTGCATCCTGTTATCGCGCCGCGTTTCCACCCCTTCCCGTCGATCACGAAATTGCCCCAAAGCGTTGCAATAAGCCATAAAGATACCGCGCTGGATACTGAGAATTGCACGCGAGCCCTTCCTTATAAAGATATGTGTATCCTTCATCGAGAATAATTATATGGAGGAGGCCGGTGCATCGTCCGTGAACCGGCAGATTCGCACCGTAGATGCACCCTTAGAGCAACCGTCTTTTCCTTTTCTTCTCCTTCTCTCACCATTTTTTCTTTCTCTCTTCTTTTTCCCACATGTCAAGCATGAAGCTTGAAAGAGGAAAGATTAATTTGTGTTAATTTGACGCGTTCTTTTTTCTTTCTTCTAACAAACGATACCTAATGAAAATGGGCGTAATGGAAAGATTGTTTTAAAACTTGTAATAAAAATTATGTAGTAGTCCCAATTGTATATTCTCGATATTTTCTAATGTATAAAATATACTTGTCATATTACATTGTACTATATTTATTATACAAGATTTTAAGGATTATCAAAAAGAAAACACGTTTCCTATCACACTATTTTGACTTTATCAGTTCATTTGACTGTTAATTTGTAAAATATTATTCGTCGCACATGTAAGAATCTTGAAACATGAGAAATCTAAAAATATTTTCAATTATAGTTTATAACTTTGCTTGACTGTTAATCTCACGTATCTCGTTGAAATTACCGAAAATTTCTTTTCCCTGCTAAATTCACCGTAATTGTTAAAAAAAATCGTAAAACGTGAAAAGATTGCACACACATTTTGACTAAAATTCACAATTTTCGACCATTAATTTTCATCCATACTCACACTTTGCGCATCTCTTTAAAGTCACCGAAATGGTGACTAAATCCTATATAACTAAAGATATTTCGACTGAAATTTATCATTTTATTTGGACTGTTAATTTACAAAATATATATACAACTAAAAAACACAAGGAAGGAAGGAAGGAAGGAAGGAAAGAAAAATTAGACACGCGTATTTATTAGATAGACCGTCAAGGGGTTCGAATCGGCGAGCGCAGACGCGAAGCTTCCGGGTAGGTGCGCGGTGTCAAGAGAGAACGTTCCACGAGGAAAGCACGATTCCGTAGCCCGGCTGCGGAATCAAAGGGACGCGAGGAGCGAGAATGAGAAAGGAGATTTCGTTGAATGCTATCTATATTATCCGACGTAGGAAGGGGTTTTCTGGCTGGTCGCGGTGTTTGGCGTAGATCGAGATTATCTGACAGCGGTATCTGAGTCGACGGCCCGCCGAAAAGCAACGGAGGGTGACGGAGAGCGAGAGAGGGTCGAAAAGAGAGAGAGAGAGAGAGAGAGAGAGACACAGGGCTGGAGATTATCGCGAGATACGTTTGTGAGCACGCACGTTTGCTCTCCCAAATCTAATGTGACGTCTGCGTCACGTAGGCTCTCCATCTCTCCGCTGGCCCTCTCCTTTCCCTCCGCTCTGTCACACGACCAACCCCTATACGCGGTAATCGCGGATGAATACCGTTCAAATGCCCGCGGACGAACAGGCTTCCTCCGTCATAGGGGACCTACCACCGTTACACATATTTCGGACTCGAGCCTCTCTCCCTCTCATCCGCATCTTCGAGGGAGAGGTCGCAAATTTAATTGTAGATTAGAAAACTTGGAATTGAAACTGGTTCATCCTCGTGCTGTCTTGGCAGCTTCGAAGGTGTTTGATGATCGTTCTTGATTTACAGGGGAATTTATATTAATAATACCGGGTAACAAAATGATAAAATATAACTTTTACAAACACATGTTTCTTTAATTTTTTATTACTTTATTTGGAAATATGTATAACTGCTGGTCAAAAACATTAACGAAGTTATTTTTTGTTTAAGATGGATTTATTATGTTATATATGAACCGTTCTGTTCTCTATAACCTTCTTCCATCTCTCAGGAAGCCTCATTATGCCCTCTTTCCAAAATTGTTCAAGTTTACTTGTAAAATATTCATCTAGGTGCGTTTTTATTTCGCTCGGATGGAGCAAGGTCTGGGAAGTATGGAGGATGAGGTAGAATGTCCCAATCAAACTGTAATAATTTTTGCCTTACGGCTAATGCAACATGCGGTCTTGCGTTGTCGTGATGGAAAACGACGCTTTTCTGCTACTGGCTGCTTTCAATTGATCCAGTTGGTTGCAATATTTGTCAGCATTGATCGTATCATCTTGAGGAAGGAGCTCG
>KQ435903.1:152225-163191 GCA_001276565.1 Melipona quadrifasciata
GCGGATATTATGCCGCTAGCTCTTTCTGTCTCTGTAGCTTTCGAGCGTATACAAGGTGAGTCGATAAAAATTTGGATCTAAATAGATGGCAAGTTAAGATGCATTTTATTAACCGAATTAAGCGAATTAAGATCAATTTAGAAGTTTAATAATCAATAACAAGTCTGTTTTAAAATCTTACGTGATTTGAGTTCAAATCGACGCAAGTTAGATTGGTTTCTGTTTATGAAAAGATTTAAATTATTTGTACGAAAGGACTGTAAATTGTAAATTATTTACTTTTAATTAGTAAATATTTAATAAAATTATTTTAACATATTCGTGTGTTAGAATTCAAATTAAATTATATAAAATGTAATAAATAATTTTATTTTATTAATATTAATAGTTATGACAACAGTTGCTTTTTTTAAACGAAAAAACTTTGTTTGGACGAAAAAGTTGACTGCCACGCGAAATTTGCACGTTTTCCTCTATGGGGCAAAATATTTAATTTCCACAAGTATAACAAAAAGGGTATTTTTCGTTTTACGATATCACCTAATTACTTATTCTTATTAACGATATTCATCTCATTTGAATTATTCTAAAATATTCATGGAGGTAGAAGCGAAGATTAGCAGTCAACGTGTTAAAGCATCATAAACATAACTGATGAAAAATTGTCGGTAATTTAGATGGTTGTAACTTTTTTAAAAAAGGAGATCATATAACGAGATCCAGTTGGTCTTATTTTAAAGCACAAAGTCTCGAAAATGATATGTGGAAATTCGGAGGTCTAAAACAATAAAAAGTTATTTTCACAACTAGCTTTGCCATGGTTTATGTCATTGTTCAAGTATTTTTGAATAATTTATCTTACTGTCATATTTGAATATTTTGGCTTTTCTCACTGACGCCTTATTTCTACAAGATATTCCCACCGAAGCTATACACGTTTGTCTTATCGAAATTTTTATTTTCCGAAAAATAAAACGTTCTGCTTCCACGACGATGCTTTGTATATAGTTTTAGACCCGTGGTTCTCCACTCTCTACAGGGAGAGCAATTTGATTTCTAGGGGTGCAACTCGAGAACGAGTTACTAGCGATTAACGAACATTTTCCATTTTTTTCTTCCAGATATCACGTTCTCCGGAAGCTTGTTGTAGATGAAATTGATGGTCTTTTAGACTTGCTCCATTTTTTCAATGATAAGAATTACGTGTCGTGACAGGGGTAGGGCATCGGGATTTTAGCCAAAAAGAAAAAGATTGGGAACCATTGAAAAAATTGCGCCGAAAGGGTTGAATTACAAGACACCCTGTATACGCCGACAAAAAGACCGCAACGTGCCACAGCGATGTTTCTGCGCGACGCGTCGCGCGGCCCGCTTTCGTTCACCATCGCCGGCCGCGCGGCAAAAGAGAAACATTTTTCCGGGGCATTACTTTTATCGCGCAGCCGTACGTGAGCTCCGGCCCGCGATACTATCCGTTAATTAATTGCCGCGCGAGAAGGGACCGCGAGGAAAAACTACGACTCGCGGATGAAGGGGCGAAGGGGGCGGGAAAAATTCAAATCGGAGATGGAATCGCGATTCCGCGGGAAAAGTCAGTCTCGTGTTTACCGGTAGTTCCGAGTGATTTGACGATGATCTTTCCATTGGTTTTTATTACGTTGATAGAATTCATTGCTCAATTCTTAACTTTGTACAATTCAGCGTTAATGCGTTATTAATATCGAACAGTTAATAAATAACAGTTTTTATTACATTGTTATTTCCGGTCGTCTTGCAGGCTTTTATTTAACGAAATTAAAAAATTTGAACGTGGTCGTATAACAATAATAACAATAATAATAACGTAATATTGTTGTATAATAATATAAGTAATATAATAATGAATTTTATGAAAATAGACATATAAATATACATGTTTGATAAGTGTACATATATGTATAGGTATATACATAAAATTTAGGTATACTTAATATTTAATATAGGCACATTTAAGGTATATTTAAGTTATATCTGTTGTTAGAAAGGGACATTAATTTCTTTCTCTTTCAACGAAAAATACAAAGTACATTTATACAAAAAGATAATATCGTAATAAACATAAAGTATAATAATGAAATGATAAATCAGTTCTCTCTTTTCACACTCTCCTCTTTCTGGCTCTTCGGTGACTCCTCTCAGACATTCTTCGAAACATCATTTACACTAGACGAGACTTTTATATCACATTTACACCATGGACTTTATAACTGTAGACAAAAGACTCTCACTCATCCAACGACACATACATATAAAACCAACACTCACAATATATATATATATATATATACATATATACATACTGCATAAATGTTAGGTATACATATATACATTGTACATGCTAAATATTGTGTATGTAGTATATATTGCGCACTTACACATTAATTCATGTTTTCTCCCTGTACATTACAACATGTAGCCTTCTCAACATATTTCTGCATTTTCTCTCCAATTTTTCATCTCATAGTACAACTTTAATAATAAAAATACAAGGCGCAACTCTCTCCAGTCTCGTCTATTTTATAGCTAACGACTATCGTTCTCACAATAAACTACAAATACCGAACAGTAATATATAAACTAATAAAATACATTCGAATTTAAAGACGCAGAGATGCACAGAATGCACAAAATATGTGCGACACTCTGTATAATTATTAAATCGAGAAAACGAAAATTTCTCATTTCTTCGTAAAAACGATTTGAATTTGCATAAAATCATCGTAAATCATCGATACGTACGTACATTTGCCATTAACAATTTCTACTCGTCTTACACATGGGTAATAATACAAAAATATCAGAAACGGACATTGTCCCGGGAGATAACCTCTTGCGCTGGCAATTGGTTCGCGGACCATAACGAGTGACCAAACCGTATATACCGCAAATAATTCGTCGCTTTCTTTCTGACCTCGTCGGTATGATGTCACTGGACAGAAATTACTGAGAAATAATAAATTTATTATTTGTTTCTCTTGGGTTATATTTAAATGTACCTAAAACTGAGAAAATATTGCAATTTTGGGATAAAAGATTTTCGACGCGCATGGCACGTCATTCCGGCGCAAGAGGTTAATGGGTTAAAAACTCCAAGCTAGAAAAACACATTGCGCTTGCAAACACACGCAGACGAGTGACGACGATCGATAACCAACGTCGAGATTCGAGATAACACGACCGGTATCGCCGGTTCGATCCTTCCGTCGATAGAGAGAGAGAGAGAGAGAGAGAGAGAGAGAGAGAGAGAGAGAGAGAGAGAGAGAGAGTCAAAGATGCTGGCTGCTTTTGATATCTAATCGCGCACGCGAAACGACTAATTACTCGTCTGACGCACACGGTAATCCTGGCAGCGTAACTGACAGATATCATTGAGAAGGCGCGCGATTATCACTCGTCATTGGGCCGGCGTTGCTTCCATGGTAGTCGATGTCATCTCGATATCGGGTTATCGTATCAGATATACACGTCCATATCCCGCAAGGTATTACGATTCACTTCGGCAACAATGGATATTGTTGCCGGGTGACGTGTGACTGACAGACGCGGCTTTTGCCAATGCCTCTCTCAGAATCCTGCTCTCTCGTTTCCTCCGCCGTTATCTCCGGCACCCGCGAAGGATATGGATTCCGGATCGATCGCCGTTGATTCTAACCGGCACGTTAGAATGGGCCCGAGTTAGAGCGACCTCGAAGAGGTGTTTTTTTTTTCTTTGGTTCTTCGGCGAATATTAAATGTCATCGTCCTCAAAAAAGTATCACTGTTTTATGAAATTTTCAATTGTTGCGCTTCGAGTTGCCTTTCTGTTTGTCACTTTCTCCGACATAAAGGCACTTTTTCGTCAAACTGAACGCTGATAAATAAAAATTATACGTAACGCGTTTCGATACTTTAATGTACTCCGAATTAATGTTACAATTTCAGTGAGTAATGCTCAGTCCTTAAAACTGAGAAGGAAATCGCAAGGCAAAGGGTTAAATTTATCGTCAGACTGGCCGAGCGCGAGCCTGTTCCTCCGATCCAGCATTCTTTCCCTCGGCCTCCTCGCTGCTGCGAATGCTGCGTGAAATCTATCCGGGGCCCACACCCTCGTATTTCCATGCGAGTACCGGTGTATTACACGGCCGAGTACATACGGTAGGCAGGCAGGACGCTCGCATAGCATTATGTGTATCTGCTGGCTGGCATCGTGGCACGGCGGGGACGCCGCATAGGTGCAATCTTCGCACGCATCGACATGTGTATTTAAATTAGTCGCTCCTACGGTCGGTAGCTCGCGGAGAGTGCCTCTCCTCGCAGCATCCGAGAATCCGTGCAACACGTTTGTACGTACTCACGCACACGCACGAGCGTGTTCACGTGTAAGCTGCTTGGCCAGCTTGTATTCAAATTAACTCGCCGGGAAGCTGTTAATTAGCGGTCCTATTGCTACAGGCCCTTTCATTAGCGGGTCCTCGCGCGCTTCGTTATCCGCGTTAACTCTTAAAATATCGCGCGCGCGCGCGCGCTCGCGTGCCGAGCGGCTCGCATTCGATAGTTCCGTGAACCGCGGCGACGACGAGTGAGTAAACCAGTTACTTGCTACTTCATTATCGATCGTAATATCGTCTGTACAACAGTTAATGTTGAACTACACAAGTGGTCAAAATAACTAACTCGTAATTTTCTTACAGATGCAAAACAGTGTATTTTCCTATTGTATGCTTTAGTCCTTGGTAGTTGTAGTGTTAGTCACGTAGTAGGTTATTACAATCTGTAGTTATATTTTTTGTTATGTTTAAGTATAACGGATGACCTGTTTGCTGATCATAGAAATACGAAAAATTATGAATGCGATGCGAGTTGTTGAAAGAGTTTACTCGAGTAGTCTTGTTTAATTACTTGTTGTCTTGTTATTGCTATTGTTATTAAATAAACATTATTTATAATGTACTTTTATTTCTGAAGAAATATCGCACAATTGTTGTCACTTTAGGCGAATTCACTTTAGGTGATGTTCCTTATTATTTAGGGTAAAAATCAATCGTGCTTTGCAAAGTAACAATTATTTATCTTCATTTGCAACGAAGATCAATCGAGATTACAAACTGATCGATCTCTCGATCGATGCACGTTGAGTTTAGATCTGCGCTAAAAATAACATACAGGATACCGTGGTTTGCAAAAAGTACAACGAACGTGTCTTTTTTCTTTAAATTTCCACGTGAATCGCGAGTGTTTTCGTATACTCGAAGCATCTGTCACGAAGCCAACAGCTGCAGCTTATGCGTTTAATCCAGTCGAAACGATTCTCCGTGCATTTTTTAAGGAATTAGCAGGTCGTTCAAGCCTCCACGATTTCTCTCATAAATCGCAGATATTTGCATTAATTATATTCACTTATTGTATCTAATACAAATTGTGTCGAATCAATCAGATCGGCCAACCATACCAGAATCACGAAAGTAAAGTAAAAATAATATTGGAATAGTGCGAATAAACTTACTCGTCTTTTAATTACCATTAAAATTGTGAAGCGAACGAAAAATTTTCCGTCTCGCTGTCAAAAGTTTCAAGCATAATGTATAACTTGAATGCGCTTTCGTGACAATTGTCGAAATTTACAACGAAATGATTCATTTGTTTTGTTCCAGCGAGACACAGAGACCCTTTTGCCTTTTAAAAATTTTGAAACATTAATAGTGGCTCAACTGTCCGAGACATACCCTACTCTAATACAGATTAAACATTCAAAAGATTGAAAAGTTAAGTTACGTTTCTCAGGAGCAACGAAAATCTGGTTTCGGGCCACGAGTAGGTATTATTTTGTTAATCGAAGAAACAACGCAGTTCAAAGTAATGCAGACAAAATGAGAGGTGTTTGTAGAATGCCAAGAATTTTCAATCATTTAAAAACTTCTTGATCGTGTGCTCCTTTGAAAAATTTTTTTTCACCTCTTGCAATCAATATTCTCTACTTGAGTAACAAACAAATTTCAATTGCTAATTGTTTTTGGTATAAAGAAAAAACTAAAAATGAAGGAAGAAAACCTATGACCCACAAAAAATGTCGGGAAAGCATTCTGTCGGGATTTATTGGTAATTTTCGTGTTCTAAACGACGAAAACGATCGTTTAGATGGAGAGCTTCAAACCGAAAAATATCTGGAAGAAGAGGAGAAACCAGATATTTTCTTTTCTTTTTTTCTTTGTCAAACGTGCAAAAAAAATTTTGGAAATTGTTTCAAACGATATCGCACGCTTCAAAATGACGAAAATACAAGAAAAATGTAAATAAAACGAGTATTTGTATGCATTTAGTTTTCCCTTGTTTATTGAACTTGTTTCATCTTTGAGTTAAAAAATTTGGAAGCTCCACAAGTGTAAATTGCGACAAAAGTTGTTTAAAATAAATACCAGTCAAGAAACTGTCCTTTGAAGTAAATTTCAAACAAAACGCTTAGGGAGTTATTGGCAATAACAAAATTGAAAAATAAAATAAATTCGGAATGTAAAGGGTTAATCCACAAAGACTAAAGTAGAAACTTGATCGTTGCTCGCGATTGACAAAGAACTTTAATTCGTTAATTGCGATTAAAGAATCGAATCGTTGACTGATTCCTCGCTCGACCTCGCTCCGTAGATCCATACCAGCGCGACTGAAATCCGTCCAGTGGCTGGACGATAAACGAACAAAGTAACGGGTAACGAGAGAGATACAGAGGGAGAGAGAGAGAGAGAGAGCCAAGCACTCGGAAGCAGAAACAGATGTCCCGACGGCAATAAAGACGTCGACCGCAACAAGTGCCAATCCCATCGGCGAGTTTCGATGCTATCCGGCGGACGTTGGCCGTGCAACGATGTTTTCTATCTCGATCCATCGGCGGAATATCGGGGCGTCATGCATCGACTTGGCTCGAAACGCGCCCCGTATGTAAATGGGGGCCCCCGAACGTCGCAACGAAAGTCCGCAACCTGCGCTCGGTAGATACCCGGCCACGATTGCTCCTTTCCCCCTTCGCGACACACGCCTTTCGCCTTCTTCCCTCTTTCGGGCGACACATCTCGTACGCGGCGCGCGCGTGAGTTAAAGCCCCTGGGCCCCGATATCGAGCACCGAATTAAACCCGGGTGTGCCGGGGGAAGAAAACAGCTGCCGCGGTCGCTGCTGTCGCGCGGTTTCGATCGGATAAGCGGCTTAATTTCACCGCGGGACACCTTTGCAACGGACGTCGCGTCGCATTGGTCCCGATCGGCGTTGAGGTGTTGTTGCGGTCGCGACCAGACGAGACGAGACGAAACGAATCGCGCCGAGGTTCGCGTGTATCAACTATCGTATTTCTAAGTTGCTGATGAGTTATTACTTTACTATACTACTACTACACTATACTACTATACTATACTATTATTATGTATTATTGCATTACTATATTACTATATTATTAATATTATATATACTATATATTACTACTATATAATATATACTATATTATTACTATTATCATTATTACTATATTACTAATATGCTATACTACTACTATACTATATTATTGCTATATTACTAATATACTATACTATTACTATACTAATATACTATACTATTACTATACTATTGCTATTACCATACCATTATTATACCGTACTAGTATACTTGCTATACTACTACTATACCATACTAGTACTCTTGCTATACTATTACTATACTATACTAGTATATTTGCTATAGTATTACTGTGCTATGCTAATATGGTTACTATTACTATACTATGCTAGTATAGTTACTATTACTATGCTGTATTAGTATAGTTACTATACCATTACTATTATAGTATAATTACTATACTATAACTACACTAGTATACTCACTATATATTACACTATACTAGTATACTATAATACTATATATTACTATACTACTGTTATACTAAACTATAATGATATACTATATCATACTATATCTAGTTACTGTGTGTGAGTTCCTTGATTGACAAGAGAATCATGCAATCACATTTCTGTATGCTGTGAAAACTGGATGCTAAAATTTACAAATTAACGAATTAAGGATACTGTATTAATTAACAAATTTACACTTTGATGCCTGTACAGTGGGCCGGGATCGAGAATTCGCACGACATTTTTTAATACAACTTTTGACTCATAAAAGATATCACAATGAAATATTTTTTAAAAAAGATTTTTCCTTCCCGATGATATACAACATGGTACATTTCATGTCCGTTTAATCACCATTTCGTTAACTTTATTTGTATATTCTATTTATTGTACTATTGTACTATTTAGTTGTTCTATTAATCTTACGTTATACAACTTTTCTTTTATTTATATAAGTTTATTTATATAAATATGTACTGTTACTATACTATACTACATATATACTATATCTACCTGCTGCGTGTGAGTTTCTCGACATTTCTACAGCTTCTGTATCTAATTCTTTGTGTTTTTTTATTTCTCGACATCATTCTTAATGTAGACGTGTAAGTCCAATGTTAAAAGTTGTCTGTAAAGTGTATCTTGGTTTGCGGCAATCCTTGAAATGTTTTTGTTATTTTTAAATCTATATTTTTTCGAAATCTTGCGTCTAGTACTTCTTTATGCCTGTGCTTCTTCGGATAATCGTCCAATAAGAAGCAATGCATTTCTCATTGTGTCTGCTACATGAATAAGTAATTTGTGAACAGAAGTTGGAATGTAATGTCACCCATAATTGTATATAATTAATAATTACACTATGTTTGTTAACAGAGGCTAGCTTGAATTAAAAATTTTTACACATCTCTCACAATTGTGTCCTCCGTCAATCTCGGATTGATCTGTTTTAGGAGTTTTCTTTTTTCCAAAAGTAACAATTGTCGCGTCCTGAACTAAACGTTTACCAAAAGTATCACGCAGGCAACGGGATTGTTTTCAGGAATCATTTTTGTATATCTTAAGAAAACAGTGGTGCAAAGTCGCATTTTCGTGACAATGGTCGACAATGCGTTAATACAATATAATATAACAAGACTGTAGCTTCGTTGCGAGGAAGTAGAAAGTTGAAGTGAAAGTTAAAGCTAAACTTACGAAGCGACGCTCCATGAACAACGGAACAACGTGGATTATGGATTATTCTCGCGAAACTCCGCCAACTGTCATAAATAATTAGACACTCGGCGCAATTTCATTGAGAGCTTGAGATTTTTCTTACAATTTTACGACTGCGAACGACAAACGTTTTTCTCTTGCTAATTTACGTCCTATAATCTATATAATTATTATTAATCTATAATTTATACAATCGATTTATAATAATCGATTCTAATATGATCAATGATACTTGAAGTTACTCTGCGTTATTACGATATTAGCCATTCTTTCTATAAGAAGTCAAAGATATCTCTAAAACTGCAATATTAATAATATCAATAAGAATAATGTAATATAAATATATTTTATAAAGTATGATAGTAACTAATAGTATTAACTAGTTCAACTCGCGAGTAAACGTTGTAATAAATATTAAGTAATGAAAATACGAAGCGCGAAGCTGTACGTCCTCATATACGCGTTCAAAAGTGTTTATTCATAATAAATTAATTATTCATCAAAACTAACAATCATTTTATGAAAAATATTGTCACTAATTGAAACTTATTTAAATGAAAGATATTAATCTCAAAATGTAAAGGAAATTCTTCAAAAAAACTACACGATTAAAAAATTAAATGTTTTGATTATAAAGAACAATTATAACTGTTATGAACAATTGAAGTAAATTTCCCTCATCGGTGACCATCATAAGCTAAACTTGATTGTTACGAGTGGATTGCGAATTTTTATGCGTTTTCAAATTTTCATAAACATAGTAATCGACGAAACAGAGCTCAGAATTGTTGTAATTAATAGTCTGCTTTGGATTGATATTTTGAGTTTATACATTTCCGCATGTTATGTGCATTTTTGCACACAATGTAAATTCAAATTTTCCATAAACGCATAAAAACTTACTTATGAGTCTAATTATGAGTAAATTTCCCTCGTTAATAATGGTTAGTGGCAACGAAAACAATTTTCACCATTTGTAAGTTGAAACATTTCAATTGTTATCCTACGACTTCTTTGCAGTTGAAGATTTTTACAATTTAAATTATTTACTTTATATTGCAATTTATAAGCGTTCGAACAACGCTTAATGACAATGTGTGTTCCTCGTTTCAAATAAAAGCGAAGAGAATTTAACACTCTCCAATTAAAGTCACCTGTAGATTTCACATATCTTAAACAAATATTACAAAATATCACGTTTAAATGTTTTCAAATACTCTCGTGTACGGTTTAATCGAGAAAACTTCTCACCGAAGGGATAACACGCAAAGACTCGTAACGAAAATATCAAGCTTTTAACGAAACTGCGCCAAGTGTCGAATTACTTTCACGTAATAATCTAGTTGTAAACAAAACTTGCAAAGATTTATGCACTTTTGGAGAATCAAAGATTCGCGCGGCACGTAAAAAAAAATTATACTTTTGAAACAAACTCAAAGCAGAGCAGAGCTAACAAAGCAAAGTAAGCAAAGTAAGATTCGTAAACTCGGCGAAGGAAAGAAAGCGTAAATGGTAAAACTTACTGGTCCAGATTTCAACAACTATTTATACGGAGCGGAATTCGATAAAAACCGTGCGTTGGATTTATCGAATCGCGAATCGGAGCGTTAATCGCCAATTCTGCCAGAGACGAGAGATCCACGGCCATATTGCTGGCTGAAGCAGTCACGCCTATGATCTTCGTGGCAACGCGGCACGACGAATCAAAGTTAAATCCTCCAAGTAACAACCCCGTCAACAGAGGGTAGATGCTGTCTGTAGCCACGGAGATGCGATCAATATTATGCCTCTCTCTCCCTCTGTTTCCATCCTCCTCCGGGACTCTGCCGCCGTCTCCTTCGCACCCT
>KQ435903.1:163258-175833 GCA_001276565.1 Melipona quadrifasciata
CTCTCTCTCTCTCTCTCTCTCTCTCTCTCTCTCTGTCTCTCTTTCTCTGTTCCTCCACCCTCATCCCCTAACGGGCGCTTTCATCGGTAGTGATGGCCTCAAAACGCGCAGAGTCGCGGTTCGAGCTCCTTCAGATGACTCTGATTTCACGAGTTCTCTATATTGTTTGGTTCATTAACCCCAGGCGCTGTACTAATTTTTGTAAAATTTTTATTTTACACCAGAGCTGCAAAAGTTGTTATTAGTGTAATTGATGGAAATTGAATCAAACGTCGTTCTTAGGGGACATTCTTCAAATTTGCACCTCCGTTCCTAATCCTGTCGTTCTTAAAACTAGCGAAAAATTTGATACAACAAGTCAAGAATGCGCTCATCAATTTCAAATTTTCTTTCCTTTACAACTGCTTGAGATTGAACGAGCATTTTGTCACAATTAATATTGATTTAGACAGAAACATAACTAATTCTATGAATATACTTGTTTAAATTATTATCGTTTAAATTGTAACTATTCGTATGAAGATACTACACAACTTGGAAATACGTTGAATAGTATCGATTGTCCAATCTAGGAAACATCGCAAATTACTATTTTATTATTGCTATTTCACATATTGTAATAAAATAAAAAATAATTCTGAGAAACACATTTTATAGTATACTACGAAAATTTAAATGTGTGATTGGCAAAATAATCAGTCACTGACTTATTATTTCAAAAAGCTTATCGTGCAATCTGAAAATAGCCTTTTTTGGTGCTGCAAGTTTTTCTGCTCTTTCGCGTATTTTAAATAAAATATATTATCCTTAAGAAAGCAATTTGATCCTAACTAAACGATCACTTTTAATTTAAAGAGCTTATCGAGTTTTAGTTTTTGAATAAAAAGTAAAAACTAGTGCAAGTAATATGATAAAATTAAAGCTACGACGCATCTCCTTTAAAAATTACATTCGTAAGAACAAAATTGCAATTTATATGTAAATTAAAGGCAAAATTATTTAACCCTCAACTGATATCATTGAAAGGTACTTAGATTGTTTAATTTTCAATTTTCAATTTTGAACTTCTATCGGCACAAATTAATATAACATCACTTCAGAGTTATTTATCTAGTAATGTGAATGACTGTCCGAATATAAAACAATCATTTGGATGCTTGTTTACGTACAAATTCATTTTAGTAAATAAAAAGAACTTACAAGATATCGCTGTACATACGTAATTTTTAAACCTTCACAGTCACTAATGGCCTCGCAGTCGATGAAATTTTTATAAATAATCTTGCAATGTTACGTACAAATAATTTTCTATAGCTTTCCTTATTTAGCAAACTACCTACATGTTATAATATTATAACTATTCTAATTTAACATTCGAATCTCCCAAAAGAACTTCCAAGTTTCAAATTCCCGCAAGTTGCACGAGTTTGAAAAATCCTTCGGATCCTCCGTCCAGAGACTTTTCAGAACGACTCGAAACCCATTCGCTGGCAACGATATTCCAGATTTCGCGGTACGCTTGTTGGATTCGCGGGTTTCAGCAAAGTTCTCGACACCCATCGCTACTGGCAGGCCTGCCTCCCCGCGCACCTTCCGGCGTCTTCCTCGCATCCTGTTCTTCTCGTTCCACCCTCTTTCACCCTTGCATCCCCCGTTGGCTTGCTCCCGCGCGCGGCCTCTTCCTCTCACCCTCGGCCATCTCGACCCACCACCTGTGACGTCACTATCGTGGGACGCCATCTTGCCATCAGACAACCAAGGCCTTCCGTTATCGTTCCTCTATATAACCGGCATTACCCCCGGCTGGCTTTTCCAACTCTCCTACCGCCACCAAGGAATCCACCAAGGATATTCTCGTTCTCCTCCTTCCTGCCTCCATCCCCCCCCCCTTTCTAACCCTTCTCTCTAGTCGTTAGCACCAGCACGCAAATTAACGAGATTACTCCGGGGGATATTTCCATCCCCTCTTCGGGATGACCTTCTCTCCTTGCACGACTCTCGCGGGCTCCTTTGTCCGACGCGGACGCCAAACGTCATTTTCTCTTCTCGAGAAGGTGTTTCCCAAGGTGTTTTTGAACCTGAAATTTATTACGATGTTATCAGAGATGTTTAACGTGTGTTTTTCTGGTGAAATGTAGGAACATGGTATTGCGATACTGCGCACTACCATGTTTATATTTATGAATTAGTCGTACCATGTCAATAATACGCCAATAATATCAACATATTATACTACGCAATTACTATTGTAGTAATCGTATTTGAAGATTATGTTGTTGTATCCGAATTTTATGTATAATAATATGCGTTTTTTTGTCCTAATTTAACAGCAACAAAAGAAATACAATATATATATTTTTCAGTTTGAAGAACCCTCGAATGTTACAAGTGTGACAGAGATGTTGTCAATTTGCATGTTTATGTTTTCAAGTACTGCATTCACATAAAATGAGTCCATTCGTGATAAAATTTACTTAAACAAATTGAAACAAAAGAAATATTACAATAATAGTAATATAACTATATTAAATTGTACGAGCCCATCGTGTCGAGATAAAATTTATTTTCAATATATTGTATAATTATATAATTATAAATTATAAGTCGTATAATTATATAACTATATTATATACTATAAATGTGTCGCACTGATGCGCACATTCGTTTTTTATTTGAGGTATCATGTAAAACTGCATTTCTTTGCCGTTTTTTTTTAACTTTTAAAGCCCCCTGGTACATACTAATAATGATTTCTTAAAGACAGAAACTTTATTTTCAGTTGTGAAACAACATGAATATGCATCATCTACTTTTTTAACATGTACATAATTTTTTCTACATGTTTTAAGGTCAGTTTGAAACGTTTATTGTTTATTTACAAAAATAAATGCAAATGACAAGTATTAATAGTTCATCTTTAAAGAGTTAAATTGGAGAGAAAGTCTTAAAGTTGTATTCCCATTTGTAGAGATTGTGTCTCAGCACAATTTTTGTATCAACTCTTAACTCCCTCTATTTTGGAATTTTACTTGCAGAGGAAAAGTAAAAATCTACGTAAATAATATTATTAGTTAATTGCTATTTGAAATTTGAAAACTCATAATTAGTACAAATAAATCGTTTGATATTTTTGTAATATCGATAAAATCATTAGTTATAGTAATTTAAAGTTATTTATTTTCATAGCATACAAGACGGTTACTTACAATTTTCTGCCCGCGGTGAATCTTAATTATCTCGACAAAAGTTTCTTTCCAACGAATGGTTGCCACGCTTCGCAGGCTTTTCGTACGAATTAATGCAAAATTAATATTCGCTTCGGCGCTGACAAAAGAGGAAACGCGGTGATGCAAACACAACCAAGACGGGATATGCGTGTATTCCTTGCCGAATGAAGTCAATTAACGTACTTCCTGTCGATATTAATTCGGTCCGAACCGAGCGAAATCTTGTTTCACTTTCTTGAACTTGATATTCTTTTTTTTTTTGAATAATGTTCCGTTCATATCGACGCGAACTCGAAAGTGTTCTCTCTGTGTGTAAAAGTAGAATTTCCTGCAAACGACAGACGCATTTACACCAATACAACGAAGAGGTATGTTTCTGTTTATCTAAACGCGAAAACTTTCAAGTTTTACAATTCGCGCCAAATCTATTGCGCAAGCGCGTGACAAAAATGCGTTTGAGTGTAGAATTTTTTGTAGGCGTCAGATTTTCGACTGGACGAAGCACGATCCTGTTTTCCTCGACTCTTGAAAAGTTGAGTTAAATTAATACTATCAGTTATTTTTCAAATATAGTGTCTTCTTTATTAATTGTCAGGTTAAGTTGTGGCGCATCTTGGAAAAAACAAAAGCATTTTTATCTAGTATTGTATATTAATATAAAAATGGGATTTCCTATATCAGGCGCATATATAGAGTGTTTTCATTTGAATCGTTATTATCTCGCACGGATATCCTTAAAGCGAAATTTAAAAAATTCCTAACATAGTAATAAATTTACATCAGTAACGAATTATCCAGAGTATCATACAGACAATCTCTGTATCTGGATACTTAAAACAAGTTACCAAAAGCATTGAAAATATTGAAAATTCAAAGAGGATGAAATACGTAAAAGCGAAGGTTAATTTATTTGTTTCTTCTATAGAAAGCAGAGTCTATAAACTTGAATAAATTCGATAATTAAATACTCGATACATTGACAAGTAAAATAAACAAATTTAATACACTAAATACGTAATAATGTACTGAATATTATTACATCAATATACAGAATAAATATATTTCAACAGAAACGCGTTCTCAAACGCATTTTTTTAATCTTGATCGTTCAAAGGAGATGAATCTCGAAAATTTTGGAAATAGGAAGAAGAGGAAAAAACGAAAAAGAGATCCGCGCCAAGTGGCGCAACCCCTTCCAGCACGTACACACGCAAGTACGTTGTTCTCGACGTCGACCTCCCGTAACAGACGGAGTAACGAGCATACTGTCAGCCTTCGCCGGGGGCACAATGGTCACGCAGAAGCGTGTGTGTCGTCGGGCTGTCTCTTCACCGATGGCGGAGGTGCGCAGCCCCTAAACCTACCGCAGCCTGGCCGGTGCTCCGTGTGACAGGGGCGCGTGCCCTCACAAAGAACGCTTCAGGGATGACTCGAGTGGCCGTCGTGGTGGTAGTTAAGCTTTATTGTTTCAACTTATAGAGGCTGCCGTTCGTTGCGGAAGATCGCGAGGAGAAGCGGGAGGGGGGGGGTGGCCAGACCACACCGCGTCGGCCGACAATGCTTTCAATTTTAGCTCGCAAACTCTCTGACCGGCCGTCCAATAATATAACTATGGACGCTTCTATTGTTTGGAGAGCGAGAGGACGCGGACACGAGCGCGCGCGGTGCTCCTCGTGGAACAGAGATCTTGGAAACTGCTCAGCGCGATTCGCTTGGTAATTGTCTTGGCCGGTCGGATCTCCGACTCGATCCAGTTATTCGCCTATTCGTGACCGTTGACCGAGACCCCGGTCCGTCGATTTTCCAAGCTCGACGATCGGGCCCGTTACGCACCGTCTTGTTCGACGAAGGATTCAAAGCAACGGAGACGATCAGACTCGGAGAGGAGATTAGTAGTCAGTAGGGTGTCGAGGGATTGCACCAAGTGTAAAGTTTCTTTTGAAAAAAAAAGAAAAACAGAAGGTACATCGTGCGAATGAAATATTTATTGAATTTTTCGAAAACTTGCGTAGTTTAAGGGTTTAAGGGGTTAAATTGGTATGTGAGAAATCATTCTTGTGGAAAAACAAACTTCTCATAGAAGAATAAAATGAAATGTATTACAGACCTATTTTCTTTAACTCCGAATATAACAGCAACAACAATTTTTATTACTCAATAAGATATAAAAATGCAAAAACATGTAAACAACATTGGAAAGCATTTGAGCACTTGCTATGCAAAAATATTTATACGTACATTAAAAACATGTGATCATATTAGTAAAATTTGAAAATATAATATATATAAAGTCACAATATATTTAATTACAAACACACTAAATAATATTTGAACGTTTGAAGTTGTATTAAATATCTAAGAATATGATAAAAGTCACAAACATGCATTGAATAAAAAATTAATTGCATCGAGTACTTTGTAATTTCTCTATATACGTATATTGTTTATTTTTATATTTATTTCAAACTTGACTAACATAGGTGATCACGATAGTTGAGCGTCGCTACAGTGGACAGTAATAATAGTATAAGTATTTAAATACTTCCACGAGTAACAATACTAAATGTGCCCAGAAAAAATCAACATTGTGACAATACTGTGTTTAGTTAAGTTAGTCATTCGATCTGTATTTTGGAAAATATACCATTATATAGTCATTTTGATAATTTGTGACAAAATATTTGAAATATTTCCTACATTTGTGCTCAAGGCGACAAATTGAAAAATTACTTTTACCATTAGTCATTTTCAATAAAAATAAAAGGACCGTTACAATAACGTGTTGAAAACTATTAAATATGTTTACTTTAATGAGCAACTATTGTTATAAAAATGACAATATTTCATTTTAGCAATTAACTAATAAACGTCATAAGACATACACTGACTATGACTCACATTGTTAGTCTTTCACCTACAGAATTGTAATAGGTTTATTTTACCTTTTAATTCTTAAGGACGGAATACACAAACTTTATCCAATATAAGAGGTTTAACGCCGCAATATACGCAGTTAATGTTACGACAGATCTTATCTATATAAGCTTGTTATCTATGTACCGTTACTTTCTGTCCTTTTTGTATACGTGCACTTTTGTACCCTTCGCATCCAAACTTCTTGACTTGATTTTGTGAAATAAAATGCGCGTTCTTTTACACAGTTGAGTTTATTCTATTTTCGTGTCTTAATAAAACTGTAATACACTGTGGAACAATAAGACACGATAATAACGATGATTTTGACGACAATACTAAATTTGATATTTCTATTGATGAAAATTAAAATCGGAGACATTTGGAGGAAATTGGATACTTTTTTAATTTTATAACACAAAATTGTAATATTTTTTTTTATTTTAAGGGAATTTTTATATTTTTCGAGGGACTCGTGCCTTTTTTAATAATTAAAAAAGTTATTTCATTAATTTTGAAAGTGGCTCAAAAACGTGTTATTTTCTAAACAATGTTTATCATGCAAACCGTTAAATATCTCGATTTAAAGACAAATGAATCGTTAAGAGTTAACAAAGAGGCAAATCTAAAAGAATTCGCGTGTGAATTAGTGGGAAGGACGATCTAGTACTCGGTGGAGAAAAACGCGAGAGGAGGAAACCTTCCGGCGCGGCGATTGCATTAACTGACGTCGTTTCCAAAGTTGTCCTTCCACGGTCAGTTACTCCCTATAATCTGCGACATGCTCGGCGAGCTGTGAATCGAACATTTCGCAAGGATGGCCGCGTGCCGACGCTGCGAAAGAAGAGGAAGTTTCGCGGCCGATATAGCCTCGTGCGCGCTACGTGCTAGTGTTTCGAGACAATCGGCCGGATAAGTTTCGCAACTGATTCGAAACATATGCGTCGCACTCGAGCCTCGAAAGTGCTACGCGGCATCTGTAGTAGCAGCGCGTGCCTCACAATACGCACTCGTACCTCGAGCACCACTCTTCTTCCATCGTCCTCCGGTTATTTTATCGTTACCGTCGAGCCTCCGATCCCCCACACTCCAACGGCCACACAACGCACCGCGTTGCCACATAAGCCGCGGTCTTTGATTAACCAACCTACCTTTTTTCCTTCTGAAACCGAACGTCGAATTTCCCCCAAGTCAGACTGAACTTTCGATTGGACCAAGCATGTTTTTATAACAAAATAATGCGATTTTCAAAAGCATGTTACGAGTTTATTTTGAAAGTGGTCCATTTTCCAAAAAAGTCAAGCTAACTGCTTTAATATCTACGTTTCTACGTTATCTTTTCTTTAAAATCACTAGGGTTTTGTACACAGGAAATTAGATGATTAAAAATTTTTATTTTGAAAGCGACTCAAGTCAGCAAAATTTTATGAGGTTATATTTTTTATTATTAAATGATTAGCTCAGATAATGATTTTTTTAAATAGTAACTAAACTTTTAGAGGACGCAGCGCATTTTTTTAGAATTTAAGTAATTTTTCGTAAAATATAATAAAATTAACGGAGTATACTTGGTTGTATTATAAAATTTCCCCATATTTTTGACTTTGATGTCTCTGATGGAAAGTGTGCTTTCGTCGTTGATAGTTCTAGTGTTAATGCGCATGCGCCTGACTCTTATATGGAATTCCATCTTTGTATTCATGTAATATTTTCGTCATATGCAAAGTTAAGTTTAATCAAGGTTCATTAATAATCAATGGGAAGCAGTTGACAATATGTTACAGAATTATATACTTTTTGTACAACGTAGATTTTATTAATTGGACGATTTTCAAGTAATGCACGTTAGATATAACATTGGTACGAATGCGCATGCGTCTTACGTACACGCGTCTGATATTTATAGAAAAATCTCATTTCAATACTGATGTGTAACAAACAATTTCAAAATATAAATCCCTTATTGCATTTAACATACACATATTTCAATTCGTATAATTTTTAACCCTTTGCACTCCTCAAACTATTTTTCAATCATTTTCTTTTCTTGCAATTTAAAAATATTTATACATTTATTATTAAAAAAGATTAATACATCAATACATTGTACTTGTGCTGTATATTTGTATATTGTATATAATAAACATGCAATACATGTTATATATTATTTTAATACACTCGTGTATTAAAAATTACACGGATTGAAACACGAATATATCAGACAACAACAGATGTACTAAATGTGTGCCAAAATATACAAGTTAATGTTAACAGTCACAAGCGCCCAATAATATATTAACGTGTCGAAGACACATATTCCTTACAGATGTATCGAAACGACGCGGAGAGATCGAAAGACGCGAAAGACGAACGGACAAGTTTTATGGAAGGGGAGCGAACCGCCAAGTGCAAGGGAGAGGAGGAAGGATCGTGGATTATTCGTCTTTGGGGCGGTATTATAAATTTCAGGGGTAATCGGGCGGCGCGATCTTAGCGAGGCGCGTGGTAGGGTGGAGGTTATGCAAAACGCGAGCAGCCAGATACCGTGGCCTAAGCATAAATTCCTCAAGCGTTGTGACACACGCCGCGCGGCATAATCTCACTAACGGTGTTGTCGGCCCCGCACGACGGCCCGAATCTGCGCGAACCTGTGCAATATCGTCTCAGATTTATGACCGACGAGGATAGACCGGGGTAGTGATATTCGACGCGCGATGAATCGCGGTGACGCGGTCGCCACCCGGCCCGCTTCCTAATTGCCGAAATTGGCTCGCACCGCCCTTTCGTTAACCCGCAAACTCTGTGCCGATCGTGATCGCGCTGATTTTCACTCGGTCGTCGCGTTCACGTCGGACAACCACAGTTGAAATGACCAGATCTCGTTCAGCTATGTAGAAACGCCAATGACAAACGTGCTACTTCTGACCAACAATCAGAAAACGTTTGAATTTAGTTGATGTTGTGAACAATTTCTGAGCTTTTGTAAAAATTTCATTTCAAAAAATTTTGCAAAAATTTATGTTTAGAAAGTTGTTTAGAAAGGCAAGATGTTTCGATGAAAAGTGTCTTGTTATAATTGTAATTAGAAGATTGTAAAATCAGAGACTGGGTTCAAACCAACTGTTGAAACCAACTTTTTTAGTACTTTATTGTATCAGTATATTAGTTAATTGTAGCGATATTATCTTCTAGTTGATTACATAGTTGTAACGATTTGTTACAATTTCAAGTTTGATATAGACCAAGTGAGGCAATAATTTACAAGTTATAAATAAGTGAAGAAATAAGTATATTTTTAAAAATGTATGTAACTTTCATCTTTGTAACGTTTATAACGGCGTTATAAATTCCTGCCTTTTCCTGCTTAATATTTAACTCTTTCGCCTAATTTGAATGTGAGATAGGATTTGAATTACATACCTAATTTACGCAGCAAAGTTACTGCTTAGTTTTTTTAAGGTCGGTAAATACTGCAAACAGTGTTCCTTTAAAATCATACAGATACCAAAGTTAATTTAATTAATACTATTGTTAACTGTATTATTAACTACTAACTTTGTTAATTAAATATCAATATCATTGTATTACGTCCGAAAGAATTACCTACATATTTGATTAAATCTGATCGTTTCAACTGTAGTTATCTAGTGTAAACACAGCTTGATCGAACGACGATCGAGAGTCGAGGCATTTAAGCAACTAAAGATCAAACAACTTTGCCGTTCTACCAAAAGTTGCCTAATGTAAGCGCAGCTTAATTAACCGATTTGAAAGGCAAATTAATCGCCAAAAAGTGAGCGTTTTCTTTCTTTTTCTTTTTTTCAAGCGCGGAGTTTCTCAGGATCCGGGGGATCGGTCGAGGCCGCGGGTGGAGCACGCTCCGGAGTGTGAAAAAGACCATCCTGTGTCACGCAATGTGTTCTCCGCTCCTATTGGCTCTCCTTTCCGAGAAGATCGTGAACGCCCCCGCGCACGCACGCGGGGACGAGTTCTCGTGACCGGTGACAATATTCCCAGCCACCATTTTCGTCCCGTTTCTTTTTTCTTCTCTTTTTTTCCCCTCTTCTCTTTCTTTTTTCCTTCCTTTTGTTCTATCCGCGGCTTTAACACCGCCATTTTACCTGGCCCCCGCCGATCCGGGGGAAGATCCGCAACGAGGAATTACACGCGAGCTCGCGTTCAGTCCCGATCTCCAGGACAGACAACGTGTCGTCGTCAATTAAGAAATTGAACTTTATTTTCAAGAATCAGAAATTAGCTTTTCTCTCGTTTCTTTCCCATTATTCGGCATTACAACGAGTTGAATTCTACAGATTTTAATTCAGGAATCTATGGGAATGTGACCTAACCTAACTAAACGATTCGACGATTTGATTTTCTAACGAGTTGAGTCTTGAAACGTAGGTTTTTAGGTTCAGTAGTTGTGTCTACGATGAGTCGCGAAAGTATTCTCCTGCAATTGTTAATTGAACGATTCATCGTTTTGAATTTAAGAACCTATTGTTAGGTTAGGTTAGGTTAAATTCAAAAATTACGCCTACAAATGCCGATTTTGAACGATTCGTATCTTTTTACTGTACAAATTTCAAAATTTGTATTAACGAAAATATTAATTAATTTAAATCATTTCAATACATCCTCATTGAAAAACATGGATCATCGTTAAGAAGAATTTGAAATTCGTGTCTTAGGTTTTGAATTGTAAATATCAATTGTTCGCGAGGAAACTCAATTTTGTGCGAATGTAAATAAAAGATGCACAGAAAAATGACAATTGCAAAAATTCTTTAGAATTATTTGTACCATCTCCTAATGATTAATAAACTTGTTAAATATAATTATGCATCTACTTGGATAATTTTCTTACAAAATACCTCACGACCCCACATATTGACAAAAGTTGCATCATTTATAAAAAATATTTATTATTAAAAGTAAAAAGTATCCTGAAATAGGTGCAAATTCATACTTCAATTCGATAGGTTTGAAAAGCAGAATCTAGATGTCAAATGTAAAGTTTCCTACGAAATTCCGCAATGTAGCGTTAGCTAACTTCAATACCAATAAATAATAAAAATCACGGGATAGCAACGGATCTCGTAGATTTCATGCAGAAACCAAGAGACGTTGCACCGGATAAGAGATGAGGCACGAGCCGACATGGCGCGCGCGATTAATCCGTTATGAACCGAGCCCGAAGACAGGCACAATCAATAATTCGCTCCCAGTCTTGTCTGGGGCATCCATCTGCCCGAGGTTTCGTCGGCCGATGATCCTTCCTCGAGGAGGAGCCAGTCTCTCGTGAAATCATTTATAAGACCCAGGAGGAACCTACTGTCAGCCGAGCAAACAAATGACACGTCCACCGGTCCCCGCGAATCGAGAGCCCCCGTGTGTTGCACGCGGATTTCCTGCAGCAGCTTGCGGAATGCTCGCCACGATCCGTTATAGGATGCGTTAATTGACACGCGCTCATTCGAAACGAGCCTTAATTGCCGAAGCGCGACGCCGCTTCTCCTCCTCTCGCTCGCTCTGTCGCTCTTATCTGGAAAATGTTGGCGCGCGAAACAAGTGGACGACGCGAGGCTAATTAGCCGTTTCCAGCTTGGTTTACACCTCGCACTCGCGAGTGCGGCGAGATTTATTGTTGTAACGAAAAAAGGGGGGAAGAAACGAGGGGAGGAGGACAACAGAGCGAAAAGATTGGCCGATTCTTAAAATGAATTTGGTGGCAAGTGAAACGTCATGTTGTTCGAACATTGTTAACGTGATATGACCACGAATGCATCACGCGCGTTAAACAGAAAATATTTTAAAATTTCATTAACGATTGTGCATTGATAGAAATTGAAACGAATTTGAAAAGCAGAAGATATTTGATACAAGTAGATACATGCGATGGCCCCTGATCATTGAATCAGGACAATTAAAAATATTCAACGTTCTACGTGTTCTTAACGGAACTTGAATTTAACTTGAAAAATGATTAATCTTATTTTATTCAGAATGATCAAACACAGTAATAGAGTTTTTTGTAGGATATTTTGTACATCTATTTTCGGTCATTTTTACGAAAGGAACACAGACAACCGTCAATCTGACATAGGAAACGAAATAATTTTTAGACAATCAGAGAAAAACATTGTCATAAAGTTAAATGAAAGAAAAATTTTAAATCAAACTTTTAAGCCAGTTATGGTCAATGGAGGATCAAACAAATTTTATAAGTACAGCGTTTGTAAAAAATTGCAGAAATGCACATGACATAACAAAAACCTAAATGCAAAATGTTCAAAACAGAGTGTATTTTAACATAGAAAAAAATTCATTTTCAGGTTCCATAAAACTTTCCACGCGCATTCTACTCGTTTCCAAATTCAGTTCCAAAATCGTTCGCAAAAAAAAAAAAAAAAAAAAAAAAAAAAAAAAAAAACG
>KQ435903.1:187937-203636 GCA_001276565.1 Melipona quadrifasciata
GGAAGAGAGAAAGAAAAAAAAGGAGAAAAAATGGAAAATGGCGAACGAGGTCGTAAAAAAGACTTTCGTTTTCTCACGTTGCCGCGCGCGGCCAGACGCGCGTGTTACGTCAGTCTAATTAAAAGGAACGATGAAACTGCGCCTCGATGAAAAATCCTTGCGCAACTCCGCTGAGAAAATGCGCGTTCGAGGCCATTGTAAGCGATTCCACCCGGCTGCGCGCTCGTATTTTTATCTCGCGCCTTCCTCGCGCCGATTGCAATTAACTTTTGTAATCACTCTTGACGATCGTAAATTGTAAATCAAATTTCCGGCCGATCGGCCAACGAGTCGACGGTGCACGGCGCAAGAGATCGATGATCTAGCTGGACGAATGTACGTTACACAGAGTGTCCCAAGAAGCGGACGATTCTGTATGAAAAGAAAAAAGAAAAGTGTTTGAGAAAATCGAGTCTGGAAATTTGTCGAGTATGCTTGAATTTAAGTTAATTCCAACAGACAGAATTAATTAATTAGCGTTAATGTGACAGAAAAGTAGGTTATTCTACGTGCGAGAAAATTTACCCTGTACTTGTAATTTTCAACGAAAACGACTCCTCGAACGGAAAAATTTCGACGCGTTTTTACGCGAACGTACACCTCGGGACACCCTGTATGTCGACCGATAATGTGCAACGAAATCTTTCGTTCAGCCAAATCGATGATCCATCGCAGTGTACATACATGTACGTACGTACATGCCGTGGCTACGCAACGCGGAACGCTGGAAACTCGTTCGATCGTTGAATTAAATCGCGCGTCGTTCGACCGTTTTCCCAGGTGAATATTCATTTCTCGCCGGGGCAACCGACAGATCCTGTTTCACGGTTTCTCTTTCATTATAAATCGCGGCTGGAAAGTATAATAAACCATTTCCTTCGCGCGTGCACGAGAGCCGCTTCCTTCCATCGAATAAAACGTAAAACAAACGACGAGACAAAAGCAAAGAGTAAAAGAGAGAGAGAGAGAGATTCGTAAAAGCGCGTGTACACCGACGGTCTACTCTAGCGAGAGTGTAAATCCTCTACGCGCAGGAGGAAAGACCTAATCACAGAGGGAGCATCCTCGTAAATCTCGGCTACGTGTCATTCGCGAGTCGCAACTCAGGATTTAATAACACGCCGAGAAGAGCTGACCGATGCAAGCTGTTATTTGGCTATGCACGACTTTCGCCCGTAGGCTAGTCACACTTTCTCGACGTACTACGACTTTTGCACTCTTGCGTCGCTTTACGTTGAAAATTTGGGGACAAAATCTTTTGCAATCTAACTTTGTGACCCCAGCGCCACTCACTGACGAAACACATCGTAGACGACGATCATGTTCTTTGTGGTAAACCTCTTGTACAAAATTTCTTATATTTAATAATATAATGAATATTAATTATTTAGTTATTTTTAATAATAACGAACACAAGTTCTTCTTGTGATTACACGAGTAAAAAGTGTAATAGTACATAGAATTGTGATGAACGTATCTGTTGCTAAATCTTTTGTACGCTTTTTTTCTTTTTTTAGTAAAATTTTGTATCTTTTGTATATTTCAATGCAAGTTGTTCTTGTAATTAAATCAGTAAAGCGTGTAATAATAGATATAAAATTCGTTGTTACTAGAATCAAGTATGGGCATTATTTGAATAAAATGCTTGAAAAAAGTGATTATTTAAATCTTGAACAGTTTGTTTTCAATTATTTCACTCGGCCATCGAATGAAATAATCTTTTATTTCACTTTGTATTTTGTATCTCGGACTCCAAAATTATTTTTAATTCCATCGTGTGAATTTATAAATGCCTTTCACTGGGATTCTTTGTTACTTTGTTTCGGTGAGTTAGCTCGATCGAAAAGTTGTTCGCGAGTGATTTATTTGAAGATGAAGCTATTTTTTCAAGTAATTGTTGGAAATGCGCGCTGGATCGGAAATATTTATTACACTTTGACTGCAATGTTGTATTTCTCTGTACTTGATATTATCAAGCCACAATCAAAATTATGTGTGAAAAACTTACTTGTATTTGAAATAACTAAATTGTTGAGACAATATTTGAAGGATATTTTCTAAACCTCATTCGCCAATTTGACACGTTTCTCTTTATAAAATATTGTATTTTCAAAATTTTCCATTTCTCGTGGCGCAGCAAAATGTGGCGCCGAAATTTTGAACAATATTCGTTTTCAGATACACGTTGAATGCACAATTATTGTACACATGTGCACGTGTAATTATAAACTTAAAAACCTGATGAACCATCTTTTTCGAAAATCTTTGCGTGTAGGCAGCTGTTACACGTTTTGTGCAAGCGACATGTTTTATATAATATCCGTAAGAACTTTCTATAACTGTGTTTGAATACTTTCACGGCATATACATAGCTACATTCAAGTTAATTAATGTTCCACCACTTCAATATACAAACATTGATCTCTGTCAATTTTAAAGGCACAGTAATAAAATTCAAGAGCCACGTGGACTTTAATTAAAAATTTTACCTCTTACATCCAATAGTGTTAATTTGATTTATTTTTCTCACGAAACCATGTCTATTTTTCTAGTTCGTAGAAACAAATTAGAGAAAAAAATTCCCCGAGATAAATAAAAGTACCAAACTGTTAAGTTTTGGCTTTCAACTTTCTATTTATCTCGTAGAGTACTAGTTTATACTATTTAACAACATAATACCCTGCGTCATATATTCAGCGATATAATATTAATAATTTATTTAACTTTTTATCTCGAGAAGTACAAGTTTTACTTAATAACGTACAAGTTGGAACGGAATTTCTTCTTCAAAAACAAAAGACAAGACTGTTTGTTTCGATCCCTTTAATTTCGCAAACACCTCTAATATCGCACTGCCGCGTTGTTTGACGTTACACGACGACCGACATAACCGATGTACGATACGATGAATGCTAAACTATTACATTGTTCCCCCGCTGTACATTTTTGCGAGAGACAGAGAGGAAGGACGAAGGGGACGAAGGGAATCGATTGGAACCCCGCGGCGCCGGGGACAACCCTCCACGAAAATGATTTCGTAGGGTGAGCACGCAAATCTGGCCTATCGATGACGGTGTCACCCTCGAGTGTCGGGATTAGAGATTAAATAACCAGCATCCCCGAGTTAACCGCCCTTTTAACGCCGCCCCGGGATTCACAAGTGCTCGGACGTGAAATCGTAACCGGAGAAAATGAACCGTCGCGATTCGATGCCACGACGTGGTTCGTCCGCGACTCGAAAGTGCCGCGTTCCTCTCGAGAAACGAATGGAAACGAATGGCCGCAATCCAGTAGAAAAAGCAGTAGGTACTAAACGATAAAATCTTTTATCAGAACCGAAATATATTGACATTCAACATTTAAAACGTAAAACAGCCTGCTCTGCGTGAATTATTTTATAATGCAAAAATTAAGATTCCAGTTCATCCGTAATTTGTGCTTGAGCATGTGTAGCATTCATAAACAAATGTTCAAGAAAATTTGCTGACACTTACTTGGAAAAACTTGTCAAAAATACGGTTTCTATAATACATTTTTTGAACAAAAGGTTCTTCTCTTTAAACGTATATTTGAATTTATTATAAAAATTATATTATTCAAATTTGTTATAATTTAGTATTATACATTATACATTACAATGTTCGTTTCAATTCAAACTTAGTCAATTATAAAGTACTTTTTTTACGTACTTTTATCAATATTAATCATCGATGCTGAGAGTTGCATGATGCGTCATTGCACAAATCGTTAAAAGTGGTTGGATAAATTCAAATTTTCAACGGACAATTGTAATTTCATCGAAGCTCTGTCTGAACAAAATGCTTATTTCTTTTAAATAAGCAAACGACGATGAAGACCAGAGTTTCGCGGACAACATCGACGAATTTTAGCAATGAAAATTACCAAATCGTTCAGAAAATCAACGTCGTTGTTGAATTCGTAGTTCAATTCAACTTTACAGCAGGTGTCCTCGTCCCTTAACTTTGACCACGAAGTAACAGGTGAACCGCTTAGAGATATCCTCGGCCCGAAACTGAATTTCCCGCCTTCTATCGATCATCGTCGATAGGATCGACAACGCATGGTTTCATCACCGGGAATATTCTTCCTCCCCGAGACGAGCGCGGAATTTTTCGCGAAATTTACCACCAAGCCGCGCAAGAGTTGTAATTGCCAACGAGCAGCGACGTCACTCGGCCCGATCGAGCAAAACCCGATCGGTTATATCGATTAGATTGCCACAGCGGCGCGCTACGTACTTACAGCGGCCGTTATATCGCATTGCCAAACCGCGTAAGCCACAATAAAGCGGTATCTCGAGCCGCGATCGAACACGAAGAAAACAGCACGCAACACGAGCTTCTTCCTTCGAGCCCCGGCGTCACGTCAAACCGTGTCCGAGGCATTGCGACACACCGACCGTTTCTTCCTCACACGCACGCGCGCACGCACGCACGCATGCGCAAAAGAGTCCCGTGCCCAGGTTTATTGAATATTCAGCGTACGTTGCCCGTATCACCTGCCTGCCCCGTTCGGGGCTCGATGACTGGTCGAATTCTAATTTGCCGGACGACGAAATTCGTTGGCCGGATTTTGCGAAACTAACAGTACGAAACGAAACGAATCGAGTTTGAGTAGAGGCGAGGTGAGGCGAAGCGAGACGATTCCCCGATCGGGCCACCGGGCCCCGGTCGTATCGTTAATTCCAAGTTGTAAGCGCGTAATGTATGCGGCCATTAACCGTAATGAACACAGCCGTGCTTTCTTCCGAGGAGCCATATTCCGGTGAATTTACGACGCGCGACACGCTAAGAGGGAAATGAATTACGCCAACCGCGTCGACGATGTTTCCGACGTTGTTAGATTAGTCTCCTCTAAGCGGAGAGAAGAGACTCGGATTTTTCGAATATATATAATCGTGGAATGCGTATACGCACGCGAGATGATCGAATATTCGCCACTCGTCTCCAAGCGATTGAAATATTCATGAGGCCAGCCGGTCAGAAATTGGCGGGAATTTCGCCAATTTCAGTGTCCGACAGATCGCCGGCTATTTTCTTAATGTTATAATCGTTGTTTTGATTAGCGAGGAATAATTTTTGCGGCCTCGATACGTTCGTCATGGGAAAGCGTGAATTACGCTCCGGTGAATCGACACGGGGGAACGTATAATCCGTAGATACCCGTCTACGTAAAACAAACACGCCCGAGTTTGCCGTCGGATTCTCACAGGCTGTAGGAATTATCCCTCCCTTTCCTCGTTTCGTTTCATCTCTACATCTATCGACGTCGTTTAACTTTGTCCGCCCACCCCTTGCCGTCCTCCCCTTTCGCATTCATCGCGCGTCTAATATTCTTAAATCGGATTATGATTTACGGGGAACATGACTGAGCCAATCACCAGAGATTCCGCGCGTATCCACGCTGCAAACAACATTTTGGATATTTTGTCAAAGTACTTTGTCGCACGCGTTGAATAATATGTATTATTCCTGATTGCGAAGAATTGAATATTTTTGGAAGGAACTTTTTTTAATTGCAAGAAGAATCGCGTGTACAACAATTGAGAAATAAAATTAGTAGTTTACAGTTGGTACTGTACATTCGCAAAGTATATTAATGGACAAATGACGTAGAAATAAATCCAACATGGTCACGTAAATCATTTCTCATGAACAATAAAAAGATACCATGCAAACATTTTGCACAATAAACACCAATTTCAACGACTCCGATATTTTTTATTATCACTGAAAGTGATTTTAGGGGGCCTCTTCAGGTGCAACGCTAATACAACGAAAATTAGCGATTGGTTGATTTGGGTCACGTGATTCGTGAGGAGGCGTGGGGTAGACCTCGAGTAGGAGTGGCGTTGTCTGATACTGAGCGATCGCGCCTGTAATTTGTTTTCCATCTAAATGTTTGCATACCAATAAAATTTTATGGCAAAAAGGTCGTCTTCATTTCCTAGTCAGAACAGTTGCTTCTGGGCCTTTCAATGAGACGAATTACGATTCCTAATGGGGTACAAGTCGTGCAATTTTTTTATTTATCTGCAACAAGAAACATCCATTGTTTCAGTTTCACTATCTAATCTAATGTACCAATATACGTGTAAAGATATTTATACCGAGCAATTAACGAAGAATTAATCAAATATACGTCATTTTCTCGAGAGATTATTAAGTTATTCAGTTCTTCAACACTTGACAATCTATTGTAAATCTTCACAGAGTTCGAATCTCAGTTCAATTACTTTCGACAGTCGTTTATTTATTTCTCCCCTCTTGGTTCCCAATCAGCGCCCATAATAATATGTTCATATTACACTGCAAAATTGCCAAACTTCCAAGCATGAACGAGTTTCGAAGGGTGTTACACAAATTTCACTTCCCTTCTGTTTGGCCAGCATCCACTCTCTCTCTCTCACTTACTCACTCTCTGGACCATATTGTTAGTGTCTCGAATCGATATACTTGAAACCACGTTTCACACGCGACGATCACACACCCTTTCCCCTTTAAAATTTTCAACTCGGAAAGGGTTGCAGACTTTGGTTACTTATTTATTAGGCCATTAGCTCGTTATCGTTATTGTGCGAGGCTGGTTCGAGACCGGCGCGATTTATCGCCGCGCGATCTCATTCCCATTGGCGCGCGCGTTTCCTACGCCCGCGCCGCGAATATTATGTGTCCGGATTTCACCGAACGCAACGCGCGAACATTAACGCGCGCGCAAGTCGACTTTCTAAGCTGCTCGTGCGTTCGTCCCCTTTTCGTCCCCAAACACCGACGATGACTAACTCGCGATCGGAATTTCGTTATCTGGTTAATGGAGCGAGAGCAGACGAACGCCCGTTCGAGGAGAGAACGCTCGTTTCCCATGTCGTCGGACAAAAAGGAACCAACTTGTTGATGGAGAGTGGCTCCTCTACGTGTGCGTCGATACGCGTACTCGATCAGATGATCGCGTTCCTGGCAACTGGACTGTGAACGGGGAGCGTCGTTTGCGTTTCGTTCGACGAAATTCCTCTCGTACTCGTGAAAGAGTGACGAGAGAGGTACACCATTTATTTCGAAAGTGGCCAAGTCCATTTTCCAGGAAAATCAAGCTAGCTGTTTCAATATTTAGATTTTTACATTAGCTCTCTATTTTTAAGCAAATTGTAACTGATATATTTGAAACCACTAAGATTTCCTGGAAAATTACGGAAAATTTGCCGATTAAAAATTTTCATTTTCAAAGTGGCTCGAGTCAGTTTGAAAAGTTCCAAACTGATATGAAGTACATTATGCAGTAGAATTTCATGAGATAAGAGCTGTATCTTTTTATTATTAAAGTAGTAGTGTTCAATTATCTCAGATAGTGATTTTTTAAATAATAATATATATATATATTACATTAAAATCTACTTGTTCGAAAAATTCCTCCAACATCTTTCGTTTGTTTTACACAAACTCCAATTATAGAAATATTTTTTAATACAAATATATTTCAAAAACAAATTAGATTTGTTCCATTTTGAACAGTAAAAGGAACGAAAGTTATGTGATGATGGTGTGGAAGGATGCTGTGGAAAGGATTTTGGGTAGTGTGAGAGAAAGCGATAGTTTTGCGTTTCGTCTCGGAATATCACTCTGCCTAAGACTCATTCATCATCATCAGTGGGGCTAATGGCAGCGACTCCCTTACGCTTTGTTTATATAACTAAACCCTACTAAAAGGTTGGTTCGCACCCATCCTAGCGGGGTTCCGCAACACTCGGCTGCTTAACGTCGAAGATCGGTAGGACATCGACGCTAGGCGCGCAGCCACTTGCGGCTTGTACTAGTGTTCGAAACCCGTATTTGAGGAATCCTAGGCCGCTACAACAGAAAAGTCGAATTTCGTCAAAACTGGCAATCTTTGTGAAAGAAGAACAATTGCATTAATTAAATTAATATTAAGTTACAATAATTATTATCAAGATCTAATACATTGTAACAATTTACTAACTGAACCGAAAGATGCTGCTAGCATTTGTTACAAGATTAAAGACATGGTAGTTTCGGAAACTGAATTTTCCATAAGAAACCGTATGAAATACGTAACAATGTTACAAATATAATTGTTACTAGCACTCGTGTCAAGATCGAAGCACTCCCAAATCGTTTTGAAATTGAATTTTGCATCCAATAATTTCAACCATGCGAGGTTTATTGGAAGAACGCAATTACTATTGAAAGATTGAAAGCAAACAAAAGAAATCAGAGCTGTGCTTTCCAATCTTCGCATCCTCAGTCTCAAAGGGTTCGGCAGAAGTAGTCTCGTTTTCTCCTTCTCTTTTCTTTTTCCCCTGGCGCCATTGTCTCGCACGCGTTCTCCTCCGCGGGCGGTGGCATTCACTCGAGGGCTGAAAGGAAGCGGGACGCCGCGCCGTTTATCCGAGAATGAAAAAAAAAAAAAAAAAAACGGTAGCTGGCGCAAGACGCGGATCCACTTCCGCGTTACGTCAAAATGACAGGAGGCGTGCTCGCGACGCCGGCACGCTTGTCTCGCCAAACCGCCCCCCTCTGCCATTCTCAATGCACCGATCGACGGTGACAGTGACAATTGTAACGCCGCCACCACCCGATACCCATGAGAATCCCGTGGATGGCCAAGTTTGTCGCTGGCTAGGATATGTCGCTGGCCAATGGAAGAATACGCGAGCCTATCGGCGAAAAACAACCATCGACGAATCGACACATCGGGAACGAGTATCGAAGCGTGTAAAAAGCTTGTAATTGTGATCGTGTAAGAGACGAGTCGGAATCGCTTCTGGATCTGTGTGCGAGGGGCTCGGAAACCAAGCCGGTTGCGAGTCACTTTGCTGCTATTGTAGTCTTCGATCGACGAAAGCAGCGTATTGTGACGTTGCAGCGTGTACACAGTGACGTTACATAGTTGAAATATTTCAAATATTTATTATTCACATGTTCTTACACTCGCAAATTTCTCACAAACGCACGAAAACCCGCAGTTAGTTTACACACGTAAACTAACATTTTTATGCAATTACGTAAAACCTGAGAGTATGAAAATGTAAATAATAGATAAACAACAATGCAAATAATCTCTCGTGTAACATGTGATAGATGAAATAATTTTTTACTTTGGATACATTTCTTTCAATCATCTTTATAAAAATGTAAAAATTGCATAAATCTGTAATAGTCTAAAAACAATTGAAACAGTGAGCGATTTAATTTATTTGAACCACATTTTTGTCAATGCTCGATTAAATGAACTCTTTCTGGTTAAATTGTACGAAATGTCAAATATCAGTAGGAAGAAGAGTCAGTACATTCAACTATTACACGAACTTGTATAAATTATTTATATAAATTTATAGCTGAATTATACAAATTATTCGACTGGAAACTCGTGTAAACGTAGTTTTACTGAATTACAACATTATAATTAAAGGCAAGTAAAATGTAGATAGGTATTTGTATGACACACAAAATCTGTTTTTAATGGAGAATTTGAATCATTTTTGAACACGATTTGAAAATTCATACCAATACTTGACTCAAACGGATCACATCGTAATTATAAAACATTATGACATGAATATCTCGCGCGTGATCTTTGAGAAAATTAAAAAATTTATCATCGTACGTTTTGAAGAATGCCAATCACTATAAAATTCCGATTGTTTATGGACAATTGATTAATATGGAAACACTTTGCGATAATTTGTCGTTTTATTATAAAACTATGGTATTAGTTGTCGACAATCGTTAATTATGATGGTAACCATTGAAATAATTAAAAAATTCGTCATTACACGTACATTCTCAAGAATACTAATTGCTCAGAAGCAGTTACTGTTTCTTGATTACGATGTCACGATTCTAAAGTGGTTTGCGTGAATAAAGCACAAATGCAAAATAATTGCAAACAATGTGCAATTCGTTCGAGTTAAATCCAACACCCTCGAAAATCTGGATAAAACCTGAATCTTGATAGCCTACAAAACGCTTCACCTCGAGCATTGAAGCTGATGTCTATCTAACTTTGTGCTATCTAATCGAATATTAATACACACTGCTTATTTGCTCGTGACTATTTCAAGTCGCTGTTTATTTACACTGCTTGTTTGCTCGTGATTACTTAAAGTACATACATATTACGTTCTTAATGTTGTGCTCTGATTATTGTTTCTGTTGGTATTACGCTTTGATCAAACTATATTTTGTGAGCACTGTTTTTTATCGTATATATTTTATTACGTTCTTAATTAATTAAATTGTTTACCTACTGTCTTTTATTGTGTATTTCATGTAGTTTATGCTCATTGCATTTTTAACGTCATAATTTAGCCCCTTGCCGTATCATTTAGCTCAACGAAATCCGTGCCCAAGCGGTTCGGGAGCACCAATCACAATAGAAGCCGACGTGCGGATATCTGTTATATAGCTATACGTTTATATACTTTTTATATATTTAGTTGTCCGGAAAGTTCGTGCCGATTTAACATAAACCAAATTTAATATTTAATAAATGTATGCTCAAATTTAAATCTTCTGCGTTTCAATTTTCCTTCAAAATCGGCACCAACTTTCCGGACAATCCAATACATATTTTTAATACAATATCTCAGTCGATACTTCAAAATATAAATATTAGTACTGTAAATCCTGCAGTGTCGAAACTAATGTATACACGAACAATGTTTTAACCCTTTGCGGACGGGAGGCGACCTATTGGTTCTTGAAAAGGTTTCTTGGCTGTTGGTGTTCGTACGAAGTGTGAAACGACGCATCGTAATAGAAATAAGATAAGTTAACGAAAGATTCTTCAAAGACTGTGGCTCTGACAATAGCTCCGAAATTAGTTGAGACTTGGCGATCGTGGCGAAAGCATCAGAAGAATTTGTATAGAACGATTTTGTTTGAATCCCAATAAAAATGGATTTCACAAGTGAATTCATCTCTAGTGAAGACGAATTTCGTTTTGATACGGTCCAAGACGAAATCCAACGTACTGCTTTATGAGCAAGTCCCTGAAGCGGTGGCGCAAATTATTCTTTTGGGGATTGGAAATTTGTTTGATTAATTCGTACATTCTCTACGAACAAGTAAAAAGGCAGAGAAACGAACAACCACTTACACATTTGCACTTTCGAAAAATTTTGGTGAGAGGAGACTTTCGACAACCACGAGATCGAGCTTCAAGATCGACCTCCAATTCTGACGAAATTCGTCGAAACGAAAAGCTTCGTGTAATTCTTACTGGCGCAAAGAAGGATTGCAAAGTTTGTTCTAGTCGAAACAAACCAGGTGGAAGACACGAGACGACCTGTCATTGCGATACATGTCCAGAAAAGCCAAGAATGTACCTTGTTTTATAAATTATCATACAAAACGAAACTACAGATCATAATTTTTGTAAAGTTATATTCTTAAAGGTGTAAATATAGATAAACTATCGAAATATAACGTTTTTGTAAGATAATTTATATGTAAGATCATTTTATTGTACTACATGTAAGATCATTTTATTGTACGACTATGACTCGTGATGTTTACGTTTGGCTCGCATTTCTTTCACGAGCCTGACTCGTGATATTCACGTTTGGGCCAAAATTGCTATCACGAGTCAGACTCGTCAAAGTACGGCAAGGAGTTAATTAGATCGTATCTTATAGACACTACCTTTTACCATATGTATCTATGTATTTTATTAAATGTCCTTAATGTCATGTTTTGATTAAAGTGAACTTTGAAATACTATTTTTCATTATATGCATTATTTGTGGTGTTTCGTTAAATTCTTAATATTTCGATTAAATTATACGCTTCGCATCTGCACGTTTTATTCATGCCTCGGTCAAATTCTACGTTCAATTCTACTAAATTCACTGCACTTACACGCATTCGAAAAAGAAAAAAAATACATGCGTTACAGTTCCCTCGAAAAAGAGGGACTGAAAAGAAAAAAAAAGCAAATTTCCCACTACGCCCACTTTAAAGTACATTCGAAAGGGTTAACTACGAAAGTTCTACATCCATCATCTCGACTGGCAACCCCTTGCAACCCAACCCCACGGCCGGCACGCGCCGTTATAACGCGCCGGGCCGAGCTCCCCGCGCTGGAAATTTAACTGCCCTTTTAAAACTTTAACTACGGTTTACGAGCACGGTGGCGCACGTACGACGAGAGCACGGGGAACAGCACCGGTGAAGCGCCGCCGTCTGTTTTTACGAGCTCTCTATCTCGCGCTCTTTTGTTGCACCGGTGAAAATCGACCGGTGGAGGAGGAAGAAAATGGAAATTTCATGCAAGAACGTTCGCGCGCCCAAGACGATGTCCCGGAACCCGCGGCGAGATACGTTCGCGTAAAATTTCCCCCGTAAAATTCCAATAAAAATTCGCCCGCCGCCGTTTCGGGGAAGAGGGAACCAACGAGAGACTTGAAAAGAAGCGGGACGTTTCTCCGCTCGGTTTGGCGAACCGACGAGATTTAAGAGAATAATGCATTTCTGTTTCGTAACGCAGAAATCGAGATTCCAATTTCTTCTTTCGTAATTTGTGTTTTCACGAACAAATATTCGAGGCAATTTGTTGACATTTACTTGGAGAAACACCATTAAATTCGTTGTTAAATAACGCTAATTTCAACAATTTACACAAAAACGGCATCTCCGATAATTTCCGAGATGTTTGACAAAATATGTTACGCGCCCCAATTTTAAGGTTTAAGTTAGCTAAACGACCATTCTTGCCAAATTTCGTCGAAATCAGCGGTTCCTCGTAAGAGTCAAAGGACAATGTTTCAAGAATATGTAGCAGCCTAGGATTCCTCAAATACGTGTTTCGAACACTCGACTAGCACAAGCCGCAAGTGGCTGCGCGCCTAGCGTCGATGTCCTACCGATCTTCGACGTTAAGCAGCAGAGTGTGCGGAACCCCGCTAGGATGGGTGCCAACCAGCCTAGTAGGTTTAGTTACAACAACAAGCGTCTGGGGTAAGGAGTCGCGCTGCTATCAAGCCCCACTGGATGAGTCTAGGCAGTGATTCCGAGACGAAACGGAAAAACTATCGCTTCCTTACCATGCCATTCGTCCTTCCACAGCATCCTTCACAACTTCCATTACCTTTAACTCCGTTACCTGACCTCCATCATATGAATAAGTTACCTTTAAATATTTGCACGATTAATTTGGTGCGAAGCACTTTGAAGCGAACTTTTTCTTATCTTACAATATTAAGCTTTCAACATTAAGTTCTCAAATCATTTGGACGCTACATTATTATCATCTATGAGAGTATTTGCAATTATCGCAAGATTAATTCATTGATTTTCGTTAATTTCGAGATTGTTATCAAGTCAAAAATGATTGAAAAATTTCAATTTTCTTTCTTACATTAAAGTCGATTTAACCTTTTTCCCCAATTTTTTTTCTCTTTTTTTTAAATTAACAGTAACATCTCGACGATATACAGATTTGAAAATCGTGGAATTCGAATTTGAAATTTCAAATTCCTTCAAACTGAAGATCGATAAATACAAATTGATAGTTTGTATCTAATACCATGTGATAAATTACAATAATTAATGCTCATTTAAGATTGAAAATACAATCGTGAAGCAAGTAGTTAAAAAATCTGGAAATGTTTGTATTTTATATTTCATTACGTCCACTCTTTTGTGGAGAATAAATGTGAAATTTCACTTACAAGTTTTACTTTTTTCTTGGTATTTCTTTTTAACATCATTGCAATTAATCAATTGTAACATATTAATACGTTGCAATTGCAATTGATACATTGATCATTACATTATATGATATCCTTTGATAAATCTCAATTTTGTCATGAGTATTTCTATTAGTATACTTTCTATACGAATAATTGAAGAAATAGTCGCAACCAATTTTACATCTAATTAATATATACATGTTATATTTAAAAATGATATTCTAAATTATTATTAAATAGATGTAAATTTTATTAAATTTATATATTTAAATCTATGTTTAACAAAATCTGTATTTTTTTAATAATAATTTTTTACTCAGAATATCATTTTTCTACGTCAAGATCAAAGTCATCTTCGCTGTTTGAAAACTTTCCATTTTTCAACAATAAAAAATTATTTCAAGCCACGAAAGTTTTGTAGTTGTTTGAAACAGTCCGCAGCGTCTATAGAATACAAAGGATTGAATTATTCGACCCCAATATGAGAGTCGAGTCTAGTTAATTCTGTCTACAGAAGAGAAGGATTATTAGTAGACAGCGGATTTTTACGTAGTTATAGAAAATTTAATATAGAAAGTAGCATGCTTGGTATTTGAAATAAACTCCTGTCTGTGCTCCATTTCTCTAATTATTGTGCTCACAGAAATGGAAAATTCGCAATCCAGTTGTTAGTTAATTGTAGCTATTTGTAATGCTTACTGTTTACTTATTTACTTGGATACTTTTGTAACAACAGTGTGGATGTGTGATAAAATGCAGTAGACAAAATAAAATTTTTAAATGTGAATATACGAATATGTAAGTTCACGTTATCAATGGGTCAATAGTAGTCACTGTTTTAATTAATCATCGCTCTATAAATCAGAAAGCGATGACTAGATCGTGGATTTTTATGCGTTTATCTAAAATTTAAAGATGCAAAAATACATAGAACTGTATTTTACGTATTTATACGTAATATACGTATTTCATACGTATATCTTATTTAATCGATAAATTGAAGTAGACTAGAAAGGATCTTGAAAAAGATTTGAATATCGGTGTTCTGAAACAAGATTCGGATCAGATTTTATTTCGTATACAGTCACTGTTTGCATTTCGTTTAAACGTGGTAAGAAATTATACTCGTGCAGCTCAAGATTTCTAATACGGGTAACAAAATTATTAAACACTTCAATCTCAATCTCAGATTGAACAAAAAATGCGTCCTCTGTCGGAATTGTTCCCTTGGCATTTACACTTTTATCAGGTATACATTCGTCGTTTGTTTCGTGTCAATTTACTTTGTTGCTACCACGCCTTTTCTTTCACTGGGCTTTTAAATAAAAGATCAGCGCTTCGAGTTTCATGGTTCGAAATTAATTCCAAACCCGCAGATTCTCAGTTTCTTCTTTTTTGTATGATGGATTCGCACAGATCGATCATGCTTGCAGATACTAGATGGTGACTGATCGAATGGCTGGAATTTTTCAATTCGAAAAACTGACCTCGGACGAAACTCAAAATACTCCTGAAACGACAAACTGTCCTGCTCGGCACCGTGGTCCACCGAAATCGGCGCGACTTTCTCGATCGCCAATTGGCGCGCGCGCGCGCGCGCATAACGCGAGAGCAGATAGATGGGAATTCCGGTTAACGGTAGAAGGTGCAACGAGAGGTGCTCTCGCCGGAGCGGAAAACCGGATGAAAATTCAGTCGGGCCGGCGCGGCGCGCGACTCGCGCCGGGGAACTCGCTCGAGAGAACAAAACCGTGCTATTGTTTCCCTGTAACAAGCACACGGACAGCTAGGTTTCTGGCCTTCGTGCTCGAATCGGGCGATGGTATCGCGCGTGACCCCGCGTTCAAACGTAAACGGAGAGATTTCAAGTGGCCTAGCCCGTCGTCGACGTCGTCGTGGAGAAAGAAAGGAAAGAAAAGAGAGAGAAAGAG
>KQ435903.1:203653-222006 GCA_001276565.1 Melipona quadrifasciata
ACTGCCGTTGCAAAAATTCCGCGCGTAGGACGAGCGGAAATCCTTATGGAAATGGCTGGTGGCGAGCGGCGCAGCTCCTCGGCTAACGGAAGTCGAGAGACGTCGGGGCTAGCGTATCCTGTTTGATAAAACGCTGCAAACCAGATAGAAGGGAGTCACTGCGCCGATGGTACACGAGATTATGGTAATCTTTGCCCCGTTCCAAAGAGACCTCGTCTTTGGATTTCAACGGCCCGCCAGATATCATCTTTCACGAGAAAGATCCACGGAAAAGGGAGGCAAGCGCAGAAAGAGAGAGAGAGAGAGAGAAAAAGAGAGAGGGAGAGATAGTTTGTCGAGAAGAGAGCTGGGGCATTAAAATCGAACCGCTGGAATTTATGCCCCGAACGAGGAAGGCACGGTGAAACGAATGTCCGTAATAATGCCCGTATGAAGTTTATTTCGGAGGAAAAGTGCCAGAAAAGGGAAGACGCGACGCAAACAACTGCTCGCAATAAGTATCGCGCATAAATAATTGGACATTGAGTGGAAAAGGTTGATGTATTTATCGGCCCGTTCCCATGGTTTAGGTCGATGGTTACGACCGATGGAACATTCCTCCTACGTTTTGCTAAAACTAACGTCGGATGTTTAGTAAATTTCGTTCGAAACGAGGGACATGGAAAAATTGCGCAACTCTTGCAACTTACGAGTACGCGTAATTGTTCCTTCAAACATAAATCCGCAATTTTTTTATTACATGCCTTCTTTGATTTTTCCTTTTACGGATTAATAAAACATGGTGAAAAAATCATGCTTAAACCTAAATTTAATTTAAAATTCAAAAAAATTAATAAAATCAGTTTTTTTCATGTATTCTTGATGCTTTATTTTTAAAAAAATAAATGAGAAGAAACTTTTAAAAGGTCCACCCTGTACTTTTAAAAATATAATACATTTATATACTAATACTTGTGCTAATGTCCTAAAAAGTATAATATACCAATACACATGCTAAAATACTTTTAGATTATTATAATGTAAAATATAATTCAAGCGAGTCTCTTTGATCTTCATATGTATAGGGTATTGATGAAATAGACATTTATTAAAATAGATAAAATACATACTATAGAATTATTAAATTAGACGACTATGAAAAATGACTTGAAGTATGTTTGTTCATCGTCAAGAGTGTTAGAATGATTGAAATATGTTGAAAAAGTTTGCACAAATCTTACAGATGTATCAGCCATTTGTTAAAAATAAATATAATGGTACAAAATATGAACTTTAAATTTATTTATTTAGCAAAGCATTTGCTCAATTATGGCAAAATATGTACAAGAAACTAGCAGTGGAAAAATGTTTGTTAGCTATAACTGCAAAAACATGAGAAAAGTATTATAGTGTATATTCGTTATTATAGTGTATGTATATTCCAATTGAGTAGTAGCAAGCATAGTATGAAATTTCCATCCTGTCATACATTGTAATTAGACTGTAGATTTTAATGAATTACTATATATTTGTATAGTAATATTTTACTACAGTAGGTGAAAAAATTGTTGGTACACCAGTTTTAGATTTCTTTGTGAAAACATTATACATTACAAATAACTTGTACACTACAGAAACAATATTATTTATGTGCTGAATATTGTCAATGAGCAAATAGGTTTTTTACATCTCTTTATGAAAACAACATAAAATCGTGTAAGTAATTCACATGGTTCGGGCATTGATATAATTATCAACTGATTGATGTAGTTATCATTTTTTAATATGACCACCATATGTGCGTTGTCTGATAAAATTTTCCTCGTGAAGGATTCATTCGCAGAAGAAAGAAAAAGAAACACAGTTATAACTCAACCAGTACATTTCATAACAGAAGCGTTTCTCTCAAAACGAGAAGAGACAATAGCCAAAAAACAAAATCAGCTTTCTCGACACACTGTGTGCATAAGAATTCGCGGTTCGCAGTTATAACCCAAGAAAATGAACTCACACGCACGTTGATTCCTCCAGGTGTCGCCTCGAAGGACCGGGACTTTCCAAGAATTTCCAGTCGTCGTCGTTGTCATCCCCTTTCGAAACGCGTTCTCGCGGTAAAATGGAGATATTTCGCAAACGCAACGATCGGCACGCCGTGATCTCTCGCGGTGATTTGCACACAAACGCTTTCAATCTCGCTTTCGATTCATTTCTAATTCAATTACGCAACACGCGTCGGACCGCTTTCGACGATAGTACAAGCAACAGAGTACGATCCATGAGAATCCCCTACGACGAGCTTTCCTTCGCCGTTCCAGCACTCGGTAACGGCGTTTTTTCCGCTGCTAAATCACCGCGTGGCCCCGCGAACAATCGCTTGCCAACATCCCATCATGAATAATAAACGAAAACATCCGTGTCGTGTTTGATGTACAGTGGCAACTGGTTCCAAACTCACGGAACCCTTTTCTTCTTTTCTTTTTTTTTCTTTTTGGCACTCTCCTCGCGGACCTTATACTTGACGTTATTACGAACATTTATTCCGTCAAGCGTTTCTTGCCCCGAGGGGGTTGCGGGAGAGAGGTGATACAATAAATTTCAACCAGTTCGATTTTTATACCAGTTTCTCGACAAACTCTCTTTTTGTATGTTTTTCTTTTCTCTGAATCACCCTACTAGAAAAATGGCCAATTTATGACTTTTGTTAGATATTTTACAGATTTTTCTCTGAATCGTCAGGACTATCAGGATGACCAAAATGACCAATTTTTTATTAGGTATTTTTCACAGATATGAAACAGTATAGTTTTATTAATGTAACATTGATATAAATTAATATAATTTGATAATTATCCGTTTTACTCTAATGTCAATTTAATTTTTTAAATATAACATTTTTCTTTTTTTTTTTTTTTTTTTTTAAAAAATTTTTTCGACCTCCTGATCTTTTGTTTTAACGAGATAAAATGAACCTCTTGTTAAAGAAACGGTAGCGAAACAGCCTGAATGGGAATTTAAAATTTAAAAATTTTAGCAACAAAAATTGTTCGGTGTAACAAAGACCAGTAATAAAAAAATCGACTTTCTGTCGAAATTTAATTCAGAAGATATTTCAACTTTGACTTTGTAAAACTTATCGTGTAATTTTATAGACGAGAGATTTATATCGTCCTTCTTTCTCGTTTTTATGAAATTGTAATTTTAACTAGACTTGAGACTTGGGTGAGAGATAATAGTTTAATATTTCTTTATAGAGAATGTTTATTGGAATTGTTATATTAATTATTATACATTAATTTTACATCAATGCATAGGAAAATATAAATGATTCCACATAGAAAAGTGGACGTGTCCCTGAAATTCCATCAATTACAAAAAAAGATGATCATTGTAGCTACCATTCTACGCTGAACAATTTTTGTTGATAAAGTTTCTTCGCATTTTCAAAAACAACAAAGACATTCAAGTGCCAATTATTATTAGTCTACCTTGTATATGTAACATCAGAATAAAATGAACACCGACCTGACACAGTACTGATTTACTGCCCCAAAGAATTCAATGCGAGACTAGGCACGCAGAATGTCAGCGTTGCTTAACTTTAGAAATTACTCGTTACAAGAAGATAAGGCTTGCTGTTGTCAGATCCAATTAAACAACATTTGAGTGAGATATTACGTGAAATTAAACGTCATTAAAATTTTCGTGGATTCCACGTCTAATAGGATTCCGAAATTGCAGGAAGTAAAAGAAATTAGAATTTTATATTTGCTACATTTTTTTTTTCCTAGTGAATGTTCATTTTATTCTGACGCGGCATTGTGTAATAACTTTTTCACGCAAATGTATACATAAATAATAAGCGTTGAAGCATAAAGAAAAGGTACCTGTATAATAGGCGTTGCATGAATTTTTCAATCAGATATAATTATACGATAATGAATGAAATTCTGAAACACACTTTGCACATAACAACATCTTGCAAAATCATATCTGTATTACCATTTATTTAAAAAAAAGAAAAGAAATGGTCATTTCAATGATTTAACCAAGTCATTTTCGAGGATCAAATCCAATAAAACACTTGTGAAATTATCAAAATCATCAAACGTCAAATTGAGAGTTCATTCTTTCATCGATAAAGTAGAATTAGTGGAAAAAATTGCAAAAAACGCGACAACGATATGCCGAATGAATTTTGTGATATTATAAACATTTGTATACTACCGTCTTTCTCAAAACTGATTATACGAATCAAAGAAGGATTTCGTCTGAAACTTTGTTTCAATATTAATTGTTTGTCTACAATATTTACGTATTACTGAAATTATTGTATGTGAAAAATTGACACGAGTATTTTGAAGTAGGATCGTTTCCTAATTTTTTAGCAGTCTAGTTTGGTAAGTCTATGTTTTTAAAATATACAAATTCGTTATACCTCTATTACATCTCTATTATTATATAGACTCGTAACTCGTCTTGCTATTTTTAATACTTACTGTGGCTAATGCGAACTTAAATAAAATAAACAATAATAGTGATGTGTGAGTTGCAATGATGATTGTGGTATTGATATGTAGACATGAAAATTTTATACTACATATTTTCTTATCAAAATTAACAACAATCATCTGTTTGTTGCTCTCCTTAAATATACTTTCATACATGCATAAGCATTTAGATACCTTTAAATTATTGCAATATGAAATACAATTCAAACGAATCTCTTTAATTTAATCTTGATACGTACAGTCGATAAATATTAATAAAAGAAAAATTAATAAATATAATAATCAGATAATTGAAGACTATGCCGTTTAATATCTACCTGTACGAAAGTTTCAAATTTCCTCTTTATCTGCAAATTGACATTTCAGTAAGACTACACAGACTTCACTGGAAACAAATCATGTACAATTCTCCAATGCTTCGTTTGATTTATTTCATCCAGGTGTATATAAAGCAGATATAATATGTTAGGTTGTCTTAAAAGTTTCTATTAATGAATAGCGTTGCACATCGTGTTATTAAATTACATACGATCAACTTTGATTTATTACTTTCTTTCGAAAACTTTACATCTTCTTTCCAAAATTTCCGGCATCTACCAGCGAAACGTGCATTCTTATGTCATTTATCGAGGTTTCATTATTTAAATGAGAGGAATAGATAGTAATATCTGGGGAACATGAAAATTGAGGTAGAACATCTGACTATTACCTATTCGTTTCATTAAACAGTTCCCTCCGTGGCTCAATAAATGATAGAAAAATGCATCTCTGACAATGTTTCGCTTGGAAATGTCATTACAAAGTTTCCGGAAAGACAGAGAAAAACAATAGATCAGAATGGATCACAATTCAATAACACGACGTAAAATACAAAATACCGTGAATGTATTCTTGATTAACACTAGAACTATCGATTAAAGCACAAAATTTCCAGCGGAGAGATTAAAGATACAAAAAAGCAGAGGAACTTTATACAACTTCCGAAAAATAATAAATTGGTCATTTTGACCACTTTGGTAGTTTCAGCGTTGATAAAATGACAAATATTGTACATTCGCGAAGAAAGAAAATCACAAAGCAAAATTGCAAAAGTTACATACTTGTCGATCGAGACTTAATTCAGCAATAATTGCATATTATAGAAACTGATGGTGAAACTTGAACCAACTGTGGAGAAACGTGTCACCGAACGATCGCGACAGAGGTGTCGAGACGAAATTGAACGAAACGCGTCCAACCTGCGATAAAACGCAACGTTACTTATTTCACTCTTTCGGAACGTACAACGCATTCATCGTGCGCTGCACGATCGATCGAGGAGAGTAGAGACGTATCGCTGCCAGGTGCGTCTCGACTTCCGAACGACGGTGGAGGAAGAGGAGGAGAACGAAGAAAAAGAGTACGGAGAACGGAGGAGAGCGGAGCATATACCGCAAGTCGATGAGGAGGACTTGCGCGCCCGCGTGCGAGAGAAAGAGAAACAGAGAGACAGAGAGAGAGAGAGAGAGAGAGGTACAGGAAGAGAAACGTAGAAGGAGAGAACCGCGAGGGAGTGAGTTATCTCGGGCTATCTCGTTCGCTGAGCGATCGTCTTTTGGTTCGGCTAACGCGGCGGTGCCGCGGCGAAACCGGAAATTACGTCTGGGGTTCCATCTCCGGTGTTGTACGGAGAGTTGCCGCGCAGTACCTTGGCGGAATTCTCCGTGAGAAAACGCCACGCCAACCGCCGCACCGCTGCTGGCATCGCTTTCCACCAGTTATTAAACTTCTAACCGCCTCCTACACTTCTTCCCTCCTTCCCTCCTTCCCTCCCCCTCCCCCTCCGCCACCTAACCACCCTTACGCCGCGTTGCCTCGTTGTTGTAATGACAAAACGGGGGCTGGAAAAGGGGTTGGAGCGTCTCGCGCTCGTCGTGCACCGCTTTCGTATATCGTTCCTCCGAGTGGGAATCCGCGGAGTTGTTCACCGCGCGCTCTCGTCTCTCCTCATCGGTGCGCCCCGTGTGCTCGCGAAGGAAGGAAATCTCGTCGTTGTCTATTAACCTCTTGAAACGACGTGCCACGCACGTCGAGAATTTTTTCTCCCAAATTGCATATCATACCGACGAGTTCAAAAGAAAAAGAAAACGACGAGTTATCGTATACGGTTCGGTCACTCGTTATGGTCCGCAATCAGTTGCCAGCGCGAGGGGTTAAGACGACGGCCACACGAACGTCGAAACGACGTGCGTTGCAACGTTGTACGAGTACGTGAACTAGAAACAAGAGTTGTATCTTGTGCAAGAAAAAAGAAAAGACTGTCGCGACAGCTGATCCGTAACATCGATTAAAAAATGGACGATTAATTTATTTCCGACGATTAATTCTCAGATACCCTTAATTTTCAAATGGGTTTGAAAAATTGAGAGTTGCGTACACGATGCACACGGTGCATAATAATCTCTGATATTCGTAACAAATTTTGAAATTTGCAAAAAATCATAAGATTGTGTAATCTGTAATAGACGGCAGACATGATGACGAAAAATCATCAAGTGACTCCTTGGGATGGCGCCAATATCAAAAAACAGAATTTGGTAATGAGAATTAAAGCTGTAAAAAAAAGTAGATGTAGAGACTAGATATTGCGTTGGACGCTAATGGATTATAATACATGTTATTTGTGCAGATTCATTTTTTTTTTTTTTACTTCGGAAGAATGAACAAAATCGTGTCAACTGGTAAAATTCATTTTTAAAGGGTCTCCGTAAACTCATACAATTCCAATTAAAATAAACCTGTATATGTACTTTAAATATCAATAAACTCGTACAGCAAACAACTTCTACAAAAAAATCTTCCATTTTTTCCTTAAAAAAGGAAAACTGGTAAAAATGATCTAAAACGTGACATTCTAAATACCACAGGAGAATGGACGAGATCGTGTCAACCAAAACCAATAAGATACTCATTTTTAAAGAGTCTTCAAACCAATCACAATTTATGCAATTCTAGGTAAAATAAACCTGTATCTTATACTTCAAATAAACTCGTACATATGTAAAACAACTTTCACAAAAAAAGTCTTTTGTTTCTTTCTTAAGGAAAAAAAAATCTCAAAAATGACCTAAAACACGGGATTCTAAATATCGTAACTTGTACATTTCCAATTAAAAATAAACCCATGGAGTTATGTACTTCGAATATCAAACTCGTATACGAAACAACGTCTACGAAAACTCCCTTCCGTCTCTTTCTCAAGGAAGAGAAAAAAAGTCTGAAAAACAACCTGAGACGTGGCATTCTAAATTAGAACACCCCTTTAAAAGGGTTAATCGTCCAACTTGCGCGCATTTTTCTCGCCAGCGACACGCTATCGATTTTTGTAATCTATTCTCTACTCCCGACTGTGGACGAAGGAGGAAGGGCGGAGGGGGGTTGTCTCGTCGGTGACGTCACTGGGTCATACATCAACACGTTATCAGCTCGCTCCGCCCCCCCCCTTCCCCTCCCCTTTCCTCCCTCTCACCCCCTTCTTTCTTCAAAGGGAGGCCTGCACCGAGTGGAAAATGGAGAAAGAATGGACCGGAGAGAGAAGCTAAGCTAGCCGTGCGTAAATTTTAGCATAGCGCAGCTAGCCCGCGCGTTGCCACGGTCGGGCACTGAATCGATCTTGCACGAGGCACATGCACATACATACGTTACCGATCGAGAAGTAATTGGACTTTATTAGTATCTCTGCGTCGTTCAGTAGTTTATGTCAGTGCTTCTCAAGACTGGAACGACGCTTAGGAACGTCCGTTGTAGAAATATGTACGTCGTCACTGCCTCTGGCAAGTCAAATTTTATCCTTCGTTACGTAAACACACAATTTATGACATAATCAAGTATATGGTAAAGCTTCCCTTAATTGAACCACTATTTCTCGAATATCGAGAAATAATATTATCGAGCTTTATATTATTAGAATAGAACGTCTGCTAATGGCGGAGGTGAGCTCTTGTAATTATTAACAAACATTTTATATATTTTATATAAAGATTCGCACGAAAGAAGCTGCAGAAGTAGTAAGTTTTGAGGTAAATTTGAGAAAATAGAATTTTGTTTGGAATTTTTTTGCTATTGTTAAATTATTGGAAGCTCGTGTACGTATTACAGTACATTTAGACCAAAGAAACGAATGCTCGTTTGACTCGTATTTCGACCAAACTTGTGTCTATTTATATTCAGTTCATTAAACGAATATTAGCGTAATAAAGGTGCTTATTAACACAATCGAAGAAATTGGATTTTTAACCCTCCAGTACTATCACAAACTATAGCAATTTGTACTATATTACAAAAATTTTATTTACACTGTAATAGAATAATACTATTATATTGATACTACATACTTTATACTCTGCCTGATAAAGATCAACAATAATCCATAATAAAAGTTCCAGAATCAAGTAGCCTAATCAAATTTAGATTAACAAGATCGATAATCGATAAATCCAGTCTCCGATTACACACAGATCTAATCGTACTCGTACATTTTTCCATAAACGATGAACAAGAACCGGAGAGGACGAGAGAAAGAAGAGAACGGAGGCAGCGAAAAATTCGCAGAGTCCGAGAGGACGCCGGTTCTAATTTTATTGCGGCAGATCGAATCGGACGGTTGCATCCCAGCCCTCGGTGCTTGTCAATCCTCCCCCAGGAAAAGGCAGCCGAGAGTGGGAGGAGTGGAGAGGTCCCGACGAGAAAGAGGAGGACGAAACGGAAGCTGAAGGCGGTGGTCGGTATCTGACGAGATAAGAGCGCAATCTCTGCTCCCTGTCCATCCCCCTTCTCGCCGCCCCACTCCTCCTTCTGAGAGATCAAATTTTCTCCAACCCTTCCTCCTCCGCCCTTCTTCTCGTCCGCTCGCCTTCCCTCGAACGCTCTCCACCCTGTTCCTCGCGAAATCGTCCGACCTTTCTGCGTCCGAATTTCCTAAAAAAAACTTCTTTTTTAATCGTTAAACTTTAATTCATTTAACAGACGTGACAGTTTTACAATGACGAATGTAAGGAAATGGTGTCCCTGGCGAGCGTGCAGGAGAATATTTACAAGTGAAATTAATTAATTATTAAAATTATCAGGTTAGGTTAATTATTTCTGCTTGAATCGTTTAACGTCTCGTTACATTCTGCACTCAGGAAAGGTATTTTCTTTTAATAAATTTTCGATTTCATTTTCTCCCAAATTGAAACTTTACGCTAATGAAAGGTACTCCCATACTTTGATTAATTAGCAGAAACCTGCCGAGTTCGATTGTACAGTCTCTCCCGAAAAGAGACTTTCTGTAATTTATCGCTTTTAAAAACCAAGACCTCTAATGAAAGAAGGGTGATTTTTTGGTTAGAACCGGCAAGAATTTTAATTTCTTTGAAAATATTTAACGTAAACTATATAAAAATTCGGTGTTTCTTGCGACACGATTTAATGTGTACATTGCCTCTGAAAAGTCATCAGACTGCGAATTTTCTTGCAAACTTATACTTTTGAAAGTATCACCGTTGACAAATGATTGTCAATTAAATATGAGCAATTTCGAAGATATTTAAAGACATCAAAGTCTTTAAACTTTTATACTTCAATATTATACTCAGTTTGATAAACAAGTACTTGCAATAGTTTAGGAAAATGTTTCACATAAATCTCAAAGACTCGTGTCGTAAGTATAAAAAAGAACTTTTTGATTTTGGCGAAATAAATAAGTCGCTAAACTTTAAACTATGAAAATACAATTACATTTGTTTGTTACAAACAATTTACACTTTACGACTTACAAATTTATAATTGTAAAGCTAACAATTCCAGTTCAATCTGCGAACAGGAAGGATTTCAATGGTTTCGAATTACGTTTGATCGGAAACTTTTTGCTAGGGATAGTTTAATCAAACGGACAAAGCTTTAATATTTTGCGTGTTAAACAGATGTTACAAAGCTGTACTTAATAATTTTACAGAGAAATTTTGCACTAAAAACGTATTCTGATAGTTCAGATTACTTAATTAATCGTGCGGATCATTTAAATAAAAAAAAAAAAAAGAATTAAACGACTATTGGGTAATATCCATTGTTGAACGTAAATCTTTCTGTTATTGTATAGAAACGTTTCAATGACAGGTTATTATGACGAAAGATTTATTAAAAATGAGCGATGTTTTAAGAGAAGAAGCATACCATGACTTGAGTGATAGATAAGGAGAGGGTACAACTAATTTTCACTAGTCACTATCGAGATGTTTAACAAATTATTCGCAATGTATTGTGATACTCATTGTGAGGCTCTACTGTATGTTATTTTTCATTTTTATCTACAATTTAGAATATCATAGATTTCGAAAATGGAATATTTAGATTGAAATAAAACTTGGATATATTAACACATATTTTGTATCATATGTATACTTTGATGTGTAATCCCCTTTATCTATACGTTAATATTATAAATTTTTCTTCGTTTACGAATAAATTTTTCCTATAATAAGAGAATGTCAATGATAAAATGAATGCGAAAGTCATATAACAAAAACTGTTCTCGATCAAACGAAAAGTCGAGAGTCAACAAAAAACCTTTGGAATATAAAATATGTGCCATTCTATTTATTTTCAATTAAATGGGAATATAAAATCAATGATTTCGCAATTTAATTCGCAAACATCAAAGATCTCAATATTTCTGAATATTTTCAAACATTTACATTTAACCAGTATGCCGTGATATGTGAAGTTCTATATATATATTTATCGTGCGTTTCAATTCCATCTTCAACCCCTTAATGTACAAATTCACAAATAAAATGATTGAATTTCTCCCACAATAGAAAAATAACCAACAATGTAGTGAGAAGTGAAAGAAATACAGAGGTGGACGAAAGATGAAAAATTATCTTTATTTTAAACTGTTGCAATTTCGTGAGAGAGAATCGGTAAATTTTTCTACCTTACCACCTTTTCCCAATTTTGGCTTTTAATTGTTGTTCTGGAAACGGAAAGAAAGAAAGCACGTAGCTAAAAATGTAAAAATTGTAAAAGTTCAAACATGCCTCTCTCGAAACATTAATCTCTCAAAATTTTCGTCGCGAATCTGGCAGAGTATTGAAGATCAAAGTCTCCTTTTCAAATTAACTTCAAAAAAAAAAATAAATTGAATAATTTTCAGTCGTTTAACTCTGACGTTCAAGATTCGATAAAATCGTACAGCAATTTTGAAAAAATCAACACAAAGGAAAGAGATCTTCGATCTTCAAGATTACGACAGATCTAGTCCTGAAAAAGACTTTGAAACCACTCAAACTTGCATTTTCCGACGTACAAAAGTACGATCCTCGCTTTCCCACAGTGCAAGAACATCTTCGGAAGAAGAAAACTCAAGATTGACGAAGCAGATCTTCTAAACAAACTGGTAAACTGGCTAGTCGCGCGATTTTGCTTCGCGAAATTTAAATTGAAGTTCAAGGTATCGATAACGTCTGTACGTTTTCTTACAATCTAAACTTTTGAAGATGAGCGAAATATTATGCTAATCCCCCGTGTCAACGGACCACGACCCCGTCGAACCGTCAGCCTCAAAGCAGACGAATTCTAAATTCACCCACCCGCCGCTGTCGATCTCAGCTCAAAGGAACGTGCAGCGTAAATTTCCCAACGATTGGGAAAAAAAAAACTTTGAAGCGAAAAGAAAAACTCGAAACAGAGGGAAAAATCGAGTGGCCACCTCGCCACTGTCTCTGTTCCCTTCCCTCCATCTACGGAGGGTGGAAGAACACCCTCGACGCAGAAGGGGTTGAGCAGAGACGGAGATAGACAGAGAGAGGGAGAGCGAGAGAAGGACGACGTTGCCTGGCAACGACGAGAGGGGTGCCCGGCAGTATAGATCGCTATCCAGCCACCTCCTCAGGGGCGGGCTGCGAGGGTGGAAGAGGCGAAACCACCCCGTTGGCAAGATGGCTTTATTACCCTCCGCCGAGGAGTTGCCGATGTTGCTGCAGTAACTTGCTCTCCCAAAGCTCTAGGAAATGACTTTGGCGTAGTGTGCTTCGCGCGGGTGCCCAGGCCCGCGGGGCTCGGCTGGTTCGATTTATGGCCGTCACGCCGGAACTCGGACCTTCTTCCACTCGCGCAAATAGACAGGACCACGTCGTGGCCCGCCAGTCTCCACGGTAATTCCACGCGCGCCACCCTGGACCCTCACCATTCTCGCGGCGGTTTGGTTTCACTCCGTCCGAAAACAAACCGGCGAGACGCGCAGATCGCGGTGTTTGCGAGATCCACGCCGGCGTGAATAATTTGCTGCCGCAGTGCCACGTCGTCCGTTTTATCGAATCGTCATTTGTCGAATCGTCGAAAAGTACTTCTTGCACATTTAATTTCTTACTTATACGATGCGTTTAGATGCCTTTCGCTTCGTGCAACTTCCGAATCCATGGGATTTTCAATGACATTGAATTTCTTGATTAACCTGATAACAGCTGGCTTTTGCTCTTGTAATCAGTTGTTTTTAAAGTCGAGCAATATTAACTAACCTTCTCTAGCTTCTCCAGTCTTTGTATTTTTTTGTATTACTATATTCTTTAGTAAATCAGTATTGTATCTATGCACTTTAGTTTCATTTAGGTTCGTCGATGTGGATATTCATTTTCGAATATACACGTATATAAAATATTTATAGTGGGTCAAGAAAGTATCGACGTGCAATCCCAATGATTAATCTACGTTTAATGGGAAAATGTTGTTAGAATGGTTACAAAATATCCTTTCGTAAGTATTGGAATGTTATCGAATGAAATCGCGTCAACATCGGGAAAGAACGCTTGTCTTCAAACCATTAGAAATATTTTACATCCATGCTCAAACGCATGGTACAGCTACGAAATTTAATTCAATGAGAAATTAACAAGATTACGTAAGATTGAACAGAAAATTGAACTGATACATAGTAATATCCAAATGTAATGGATCCAAGTAACCTTCTAATTGTTAAGAAACAAGAAATCGTAGTATATCTGCATCGTTCAAGTTCTCTATGTATTTTTAATGTGTGACACTGTGAAATTAGTAGAAAAATTTAGAATGTGACTTCAGTCTTTTTAAAATTCTAGCATAGAATAGAGACATGCATAAAATCGCTTAGATCTCTCTGCACTACTTCTTCTTTATTCATATTAATCAATATTATCTTGGTAAATATTCTTTCGACTAATATTATAATTGATACTATATATAGAGAGTGATTCTTAAATGCATGATAAATTTACACAATAAAATAGGTAAAAATCTATACTTTAGTTCTCGATTTATAGATAATTGAAGAAAATGTTCAGTGTGTCCATCTTGTACCTTGACACGTTACTCTAGTGCCGAAACCTCATCTGGTGTTTGCAAAAAATATACATTGATTTTAATTAAACAAAACTCAATTAAAATTTTATTTTTGGCGCAATTTAAAAATATATCACAACTTTTGAATATTACAATTATGTTAAAGCATGCAGTAGCATTGTATCGAGAACTCAAAAACTATGTAAAACATAGATTCATGTGACATTTTTTGCGCATTTCAATGCATAGATTCACTATTTAAAATAACAACGCTTCAATACTTAAACGTGCTGATTTAAGAATCAACCTGTATAGTTATTTAAAATAAGATCAGAGACCAAATTTCACTTATAATATGGATTTGTCCAAATTAGTTATGGAATAGTGTATATTCGTGCGCACCGTCTACAGATTTATGTCAATTTAAATTGGGCTTTGGTTTACATTCTACAGTCCCTGACCGAAAAATTAGAGCCGTTCTCTCTCTCTCAGTGTTCTTGGTAAATCTTAGAAGACTGAATTAAAATTAATTCATATACATTAGTAATTAATAATTTTACTCAATTATTATTATATTTTACGCACAATTTGTGTGTGTGTGTGTGTGTGTGTGTGTGTGTGTGTTATTATTATTACTATTACTATTATTTTTTACGATACGTAAATCCGGACTGAGTGAACTTTAGAATGAAGAACTAAAAATAATCGCAATTAAATAATCGCACCATTTATGATAGATTTAGAACATTTGAAAATAGAGGACATAACAAAACAGTCCTCTTGGAGTATGCCGGAAAGGAAAGATTACACGCTGTAATCAAAACAAAGGGGTGAAGCAAAAATTTTTAACACTTTGACTTACACGTTTTGTTTACGGGACAAAATACTTAATTTCTATAAGATATCATATTACAATAAAGTACAACGAAAGCGTATCTTTATAATATAATATTATTTAATTATTCACGTTTTATTTAAAATATTATCGAATTACTATCTAATTATTCATAATTAGATAATATTATAATATTAGATAATTATTCATGTTATTTAAAATTCTTTGTTAATGAACACTAAATAATTTATTTCATGTTAATTACTCTAAAATATTCATACAAGTAGAAACGACAATCACTAGTGGCTGATCGAGTTAATTATTAAAAAAGTTATTATTGCAAATATGTAAATGACACATTTTATTGAGAATACGAAAGATGCTGAAAACTGCAAGTAAAAACTCCAAATTTTTTAAACCGTTTAACCTCTTGCGGCGGAATGACGTGCCCTGCACGTTGAGAACTTTTTATCCCAAAATTACAATATTTTCTCAGTTTTAAGTATATTCAAGTATAACCCAGGCAAAATAAATGATAAATTTATTACTTCTCAATAATTTCTATCCAGTGATATACCGACGAGTTCAAAAAGAAAGCGACGAATTATTGTATACGGTTTAGTCACTCGTTATGGTCCGCAATCAGTTGCCAGCGTAAGTGGTTAAGGGATTGCACGTCGAAGAATTTCTGTCAACAGCTTGCGAGTGGACGCAATGTTTGAATATTTCAGGCCACAACTCCTCTCGCTATCCGTTAGGTTAGAACGTCGTTCCATGGGGCAACCTGCGTTGTTTAGATGCTCCGGGAACAGGACGGCGCGGCACGGCGCAGCGCGTCAGACGGCGAAGCACGTGCAAGCGTAGGGAGTGTGATTTAGTAAGATGAAAAGCTAGCCCCTCTCCTCCGCGCTGCGGCGGCGTTGTCGGACGCGTTATCTAACGCAGACAGAGATTGCCCCTGTTCCTTACAAAACCCTGCTACCGGAGGGGGCAACGCGTTCGAGAGCTATCTTTCGACGCTTGGAGCCGAAAGCGCGGAAAAGCGGGCCTGCGCCCGAGGAAAAGCCACGAGCCCGCAGGAAAATCGTTGCTGCAAATCGATCGATCCGCGCGACCTGTGCGATTCTCTGATCTCTTCGATTTGGCGCGATTGTAACGAAATGTGCTCGCTGACGAGTTGTAAGATGTTGCACTAGTACATAGTTACCTCTAGTACACAGACGACTATATTCTCTAAAGTTTTGCAACGAAATTTATTACGGTTGTCGGAGGTTGAATCATTATTAATTGCTGTATAATCAACCTTCTTAATGTGTATATTCATCATGTACCTATGTGTAACGTGATATAATATATGTATATATTCAATAAATATTATATGTATCATATGCATATATATAGACATACACATATATTCATATGTATACAATATGATATATGATGACAGATATTTATTACTAAGTATATGTAATAATTCATTATTTATACTATATATCTATATATAACATGATATACCTAGTATGTTCATATATACCTAAGTACTTGTAGATATTATATAATACAATATAATATGTTTATATATCAGAAAGTAACAATTATTTTGAACATTTTTTGGAAAAAGCATTGAATAGGAATTAATTTCAACTTAAATGGAAGCCAGTTGTCAAGAAATGAAATGATTAAGAAATATAAATTTTTATTTATTCTGATTCTGAATAACCATTATGAACGATTAAAATTTGGTTTCACTACCAGTAATCATTATCAATAACAGAAATTTAATTTTGATTATCAATAACCAGGAGAATTTTTTAATTTGGCTAACTAACTGTCAATTGTTATTAAAATCACCGACCATTGGCATTCATTGAGTTAATTTAAATTAACTTGGAAACTTATACAAATATTTCATTAAGGATGAAAATATACCCTATATATGAAACGTGAAAAAAAGTGTAGAATAAAAGATATTATAACACGATACTTTTTTACTGATAGTTGATATTGATATTTGATACGTGAATCCTGCATTCACAAAACGTTAGTTTTCGTAAATTTTGAAATGAACACCAATTATTATTAATTTCATATAACTCACATAAATCATTATTATACAAATCGTATAATTTCTAATAAGATTGACGATAGTCGAATGCTATCAAAAAAAAAAAAGTAATGACTGTGAGTAGCCAAAATAAAATTCAAATCATCGATAATTACTATCGACAATCGAAAAAATTTTGATCGTCATTTATAATGATCACTCGTGATCAAAACTTCTTATAATATATAAAACAATATTATATTAATATTAATAAGTTAATTAATGTTAACTTTTACAGCATAACCTTTAAAATTTGCCTGGTGATACAGTTTGCTATGTTAATAATATTCTTTACACATAAGCAAGGAATATACGTGTTCCTCGAAGCGAGAGAGTTAAAAATAAATACAAATTCGCCGCGCGAAAGAAAACGCGCGACTTTTCAAATGTTTTCGCGATTTTCGGCGTATCGATCCCCTTCGGGAACTACAAAGAGGGAAAAAAAAAACAAAACGGGGCACATCGAGAGAAAGAGAGAGAATCGAGAGAGTTATCGGGATCGGTTCGACAGCGAGCTTCCGGACGATTCATTCCCCGCTATCGACTACCTTTCTTCCGGGCAATTTAATTTGCTAGTGTCAGCGTAACGCCCGTCCGAAATTATCTACCCTCTCGCCCGTTATTATTAACGTTATTCGCAAAAACTCCAGCCCCCCCCCCCCTTCGAAGCGATCCGGGACTTCTACGCGATTCTATCGCGATATACACCCAGGGTCCAACAAATTCACACCTGGCGAGAAACCCGCCGAAATTACACCGGGAGGGAAGGAAGAAAAAAAAAAAGAAGAAGAAGCGACCTCGGTTAAAGGGACAACCACGCTAGCAACTGGATCTTGAAATTAATTTGATAACGTCCCTCTCGCGCCTCGATATTTACGATACCATCTTTACGAAAGAGTTTCTCGACACCGGTAACGATCCCGCTAACGGCCGAGAGAATGGAGAAAGTTTTTCTTTTTTCTCTTTCCCGCGACCGAGGGAGGAAACACCTCGGCAGAATAGGTGGACAAGGAAAAGTGAGGCGAAACAGTTGGAAAACTTGATCGGAATTGATATCGGAGGTGTGTCTCGAGGCCATCGTTGTTATCGTTCCGTCGGTAACGAAAAGGTGGGGACGAAAGAATTTGAAAGAAAGCGGAAGCCCGGGGGGGACGATCGCACGTCATTCCACCGGAGGAATTAAATTTTTATGCCACTCGGTGAGAAGGAACGTGATTCGTTTGATTAACGCTTCCAAGTCCATTTATACTATCGACGAGCAGAACGAATGCATTGTAGCAAAATCGTAATTTTATCGCTATTTCTAATTATTCATCAACACGTGGACCATATTGACCATTTTCTTCTAATACCAGAACTATTAAAATGGTCAAAATGACCAATTTAGAATTTTTTGTGGAAATTTTATACATTATATTTGCAATAGCGTATTTTCAGAAACTCGAATGATTTTTAGTATAATATACAAACAGAAGCTGTTCCTTTCATTCTCATTTCTCTGCTGCAAATTTTTCACTTCGATACACTTGGTATTAAGAATGACTGTAGTTCGGCTATTGTAGCGCGTTTAACCTTCCGCGTTGTTGAGAATTTT
>KQ435903.1:222098-232291 GCA_001276565.1 Melipona quadrifasciata
TAAAAAGTAAAAAAGCCCAACTTTTGAAAAAATTAACTTCACAATCGAAATTGTTCAACTCACTGTTAAAAAGTGAAAATTAAACAAAATACAAAAATTTTGTTTAATTGATAGTACAGAAAGGACTTGCCTTGTTTTTTACGATTGGATAGACATCACATCTACTTTTTCGTTTCCTTTTTTATACGAATCAATAAGAACTATCGTTAACAACTCTTTCTGATTGGTTATAGGAAGAAATGTTTCAAATATAAAGAGATTCATCGATCGAATGCAATTCAATTTTACACTTTCCAACATACACTTTCCAACGTACATTACACGTTCGAAGAAAACTCTTTGACAACTATTTTCAAATCATTACATCTAGATCATTCTGTGTAACCTATTTATTTATTATAACATGTCACACGAACATTTATTAAAATGTATATTCAAAGTCTATTTCAAGATATATTCAAAGAATATTTATGAATTTATTTTATTATTTAACCACTTGCGCTGGCAACTGATTGCGGACCATAACGAATGACCAAACCGTATACAATAATTCGTCGCTTTCTTCTTCTTTTGAACTCGTCGGTATAATATCATTGGATAGAAATTATTGAGAAGTAATAAACTTATCATTTGTTTTGCCTGGGTGATACGGACTAGCACGTCATTCCACCGCAAGAGGTTAATGTTATATTCATCAGTTACATTCATCAGTTACAAGATCATTTCGACGTATCAGAAATCGCATTTATCTGAGTCCTCTTAAATGCAATTCATTTAAAATCCATTTTTCAATACAATCAATATCAGCAGTCACTTGATGATCTCTCTCTGTACAACATAAAAAAAAATATCATACGTGATAAAAACCCGTTGGATACTATTATAATTTGTCATATACCTATTCTTTAGACTATTTATATCAGATTTTGGATAACTTCGAGAAAGTGCTGGAAAAAGGTTGATCTCGATTGAAAATATCTCCCTTCGTTGCGAAACGAAGAAATCTGCGTAAATGCAAGACACTCCACCGTCGAATTTTCGAAGATACGAATTTACGATCGGTCGGGGACCTTAACCTCCGCTTCTCTCCGAAAGACGCCAGAAATAGAAAACAATGGAGATCTGGCGAACGAAGGAAGACGAGAGAGGGAGAGACGCTCGTAAATTTGAGCGAGAGGAAGCAACGAGGAATACGCCACGCTCTCGAAGAAGGTCCAACCTGAAGAAGGCCTCGATGAGAATCGAGAAAAACCAGGGGTTAAAAGCGCGAACAGCATAATCGCGCTCCGGCTCATAAACCACGTTACATAATCCCTCGTAAACTGTACCTTATCCGGAAACCTTATCCTGCGACTGATAGCTTATCCCCGAAAGAAGCCGAGTTTGACGAGAGAAGCATGAAATTACCCTTCGGACTTGCTCGCTGTCTGTCGAAATTTCTCGGCGAGATCGTTCGTTCGAGTCCGTCGTTAGTTAGCTGCTCTCTACAAAACGACCGTAAAGCGTGCCTAATAGTCGAAATTAGTTCCATCGTTCGCGAAAGAAGAGACGCTAAGTTGAGAGAAGTCTGGTCTCTTGCGAGGAGGAGAGGAAGTCCAGCCATCGAACCGTGTCTCTGTTCAAAACAAGACTGTTAATAGCTCCTCGACTTTCTTTCGGCATTCTTCTGTATACCATACACGAGTTATTATCGTAGATATACTGGTCGAGAAGTGTCGCACGATGATGCACTATTTCGTTCCAGTAATTCAGAAATTCACAGTTTCTAATAAATAAATGAAAGTTACTTTTCGCAATTTTATCAATCATAATAGTAATGATAATAGTGATATAATGTAAAATAATCTACTAGTGCACTGCTATACAAGATAAATAGATATTAGTAGAAAGCACACTTTTACTGTGGAGTTCTTTAGCCCACAAATGAACCATTAGTGTCGTTGGATTCCCTTGTAATTATAAATGAATAATCGTCTTATACATTGATGTTCTTGCTCGAAGATTTATGTAATTTTCCACCATCTTTTTATATTTTATTAATGTTGCAAGGTTTTCAATCAAGTATGAATTAAACGTACAACGAGGTCTGTGACATTCGTGTTAAATTATAACGAAAAATAATCTGCACATTGCAAATATTTAAACGCGTTAAATATGACGTTATTTTTAACTCTTCAGATGCTTAAAATTACCAAAAATTGAAAAGTTTAATACTTACCTGAGGAGCATGTAACAAATTAGGAACGTGTACACTTAAACATAGACTTTTTGATGTATTTTACTTTTTGAACCTCTGTTGAATGAATTATTGATTATGCCATTCTCAGTGTTATACAATTATGTACAATAATCACGTGCTAAAGTAGTAGTAAATATTCACGGAGTTAAAGTTCTCAGCAATCTTGTTGATTGTCTCGATCACCTACTTTTAAATTTTGCGCTCCATCTAGGAATTCCGAACATCGCATAATTTTCCTCACACATCGCTTTAATTGCACCAAATCTGTTCTTTTTGTATATTTCTTCCAAATTTACGATCTTGCGTGGCGAATAACTAAACCACGAACTGTCAAATTACGCAAATTCGTATTTTCAAGAATAAAATTAAAAAACAAAACTTTGCTCGAAAATTGTTTTACATACTAAACGTTACAGAAAATACTACACTGGGTTGTTTTCTGATATTACGCGCATTCCGTGCGGTTTCGCAATTTAAGATTTTCCACAACAAAATGAAATAAAAGTAAAATTCTCACTTTCGTCTCGACCGAGATTTCCTTCAACCGGACGATCAAGTCCAGCATTAGCATCGACTCGCACACGATGATTCCTCTCTTGGAAGATGGTCTTCGAGCACGATATTTTCAGACGAACGTAATTCGAAAACGAAAGCGACAGCGTTCAAGCGGCGTGGCCGGCAACAACCCGAGAAACGGCAGTCCGAACTTGCACCGAATACCTTGTAATTTTCCACTTTCTATTCGATCTAAGCTAATTAATTTACCTCCAATTAATTACCGACAATTGCTCCCGCTCTAATTACGCGCGCTCGATTAGAATCTACTGAAAGTTTACGGCCGAACGGGGGCGATCTTAACGTCTCAGGTTTTGCATGTGATTTCTCCCTAATGATAGCCGGCGTTGCACCGTGCACACCTAAATGCACGAGGCCGAATCTGTGTACGCGGACGTTCGCCTGTGTGCACCGGGTGAAACACACATCGCAAACGGTAAAGCGTTTCGCGAGTTGTAATCGCGGCCGGCGATGGTTGGATTTCGCCGTAGCGTGGCCGCGAATCCCGCGACCGCTAAATTATCTTCACAGTTTCTGATTCGCATTAATTGCCCGGCTAATTAAGAAACCGGCGAACGCCGGTCTCGTTAGCGAGCCGGTGAACCGAGTTTCGACGGAAAGTGAGTCGTGTATGAAAAGGAATATAACGTTCTAAACGAGCCTGCATAGCGAATCGATTAACGCTACAGCAAACTGATGCGGCGTCATGCGATTTTTCAACGGTCAGCGACCGTCGATGAGCGTATATTATAACGATGCTCAATCACATCTCTAGATCGCTTGAAACGTAACTCGTAATGAACTTTGTACAGTCAACCCTTTATCAGCCAAGATCTCGTTTATTTGCGAGAAAGAATATTTTCTACAATGTAACAATTTCGAGTAACATTTGATGCGATTTGTTAATTGCACTTGCAATTTCTATTTGATTTCGTACGCGTTGTAAAAGTTTTTCAATGAAAATTTCCATCGTAAATAGTCGGCTACTGAGGACAATCGTCCCAATGCACCAAAAACATGCAAAAGTGTAGTGAAAAACGTAGAAATATACGCACATAAAGAAAAGACAGATGTACGATGTAAAATAACGCTTGATGTTAATATACTCGTCGGCCAAGAGGGAAAAGCGGCGATGGAAAGCGCGGCTTTATTCGAAAATCTGGCAGAAAATATCCCGTCGTCGAGTGCATAATCGAGCGTTTCCTCGTATGTACCGACGACCGGGCATCGATCAAATTAATCCAGCCGCATCCAAAGCGACTCGTTGTTTGCCAGCGTTGTTTCTAACTGACGCGCGCCGATCATCGCGATCCTCCTGCCACCGCGCTCCATTCGACCGTATATGCAAATCGTTCGAGAATGATCGAGAGCCCTAATCCGATCAAACATCTTTGTCGAATCGAAAACCTGTCCGTCACGTCGACGCAAACGCCACCACCACAACCTAACCTAACCTGCACAGCCAAACCTCTACCAAATTTATCTACCCCGAGATTCGACAACGCGAACATTTAACTTAACTTGAAACCAAATTTCTCGAATTCGTTTTTCGAGTTTCTCCATTCGAGATTTGATAATGCACGAAGAAGGCACCAGTACCTATAACCTAAATCTGGATTCATCTTTTTCGAGTCTTTTTTATCTGAGATTCGACAACGCAAAGACGAATCAACAACCCAACCTAATTTGAAATTAAACATCTCAAATTTATTTTCCCCGAGATTCGACAACGCGAAGAAGGGATGAACATTTAACCTAACTTGAAATCAAATTTCGAATTTATTTCCCGAGTCTCTAGATTCGAGATTTGATAATGCGCGAAGAAGGCACGAGTACCTAACCTAAATCTGGATTCATCTCTTTTTCGAGTCTTTTTTATCTGAGATTCGACAACGCAAATATGGATCAACAACCTAACCTAATTTGAAACCAAACACGTCCGAATTTCGATATCGACAACGCTGAGGAGACCTGATCGAACTTAAATTCGTTTTTCGAGAGTTCTTTCGTCCGAGATTCGTCGACTCGAAGAGCGAATAAATACCTAACCTAAACTTGAATTCATTTTCTTCGAGTTTTCCCATTCGAGCTTGTCAGCGCGAGGAAGGGACAAACGTCTAACCTAATCTGCAACCAGACCTCCCGAATTCATTTTCCCCCAAGTTTTTCCACTCGAAGCCCAACATCGACAATCCAACCTAATCTGAAACCAAACCTTCCGAATTCATTTCCCCCTCCCCTCCTTCCAAGTTCTTTCACCCGAGATTCGATAACGCGAAGAAAGAACAAACACACAAGAAAGAAACGACGGAGTAGAGAACAGGAGAGGGAGAGAGGGAGAGAGAGAGAGAGAGAAACCGTGGCAGATGAAGGCTGCTTTGTAAGGACGATATCGCTAAGTGGAAATCAGTGGCCGGGTGGCGCCTCCGCCCTCTGCCCTTAAGGGCTTCTCTCGTTCACGCTCCTGGAATCGCGACGGCGACCCGCTACCGGGAACTTGCTAACTTCATTAAAATATTGCCATCAACACCGGGCCCCATTGTCTTAGAGCTTAACCAGCCGATTAACCCTAGCCGACATCCCTTCTGACGAGAACAGTAGCTACATTTTCTTTCTGTCTCGCAAAAACTACTTTCCATCCAGCGATGTTTCACTACTGTGCTCTTCTAATCAATCTATATCTATCGCTATCCCGTTGTCGGATATTGATGTTTTAACCTAATTCGATGTTTTATGTGTTGTAGAAATATAAAGGCTTATGAAGAAATAAGAAAATACAGGCGATCTTATTAAGTTAGGTTTCGTTAAGAGAAACGCTAAGAGAAATTGCTGAAACGCTTGCATAAAGTAGCTACTGTAATGCGATAAAGCGATATTTACTCAATACGTTATCACACGTATCGGTAGCCAACTACAAGCTTTGTACGGTTGGCCATCTATTTGTCCATACGTAAAAAACAATTGGAATTGATATCCGAATTTTTATTACGTCAAAAATCGCAAAATCTCATTTTGCGTTCTCTATTGAAATCGGGTTAGTTGCAGACCACTGAATATTCCGTGTTCAATAATTTTTTATTCTTCAATAAAGAATTATTGTACGGTCGAGTGTCGCGTAATTTATTTAGCAATGCGACTGTACAGATTTTATTCCCTTCCTGATTTTTCTCTCCCAACTTTCAATTACCCGATTAACTATTGCAACGACTAAATTCGCCACCTAGGACAAACTACTGGCGAGATACTTAATTTTTTATCAGCCTGTTTCGTACGAAGCTAGCCAAACATTTTCACATATCACAAAATTAACCTCTTGCGCTAGTAACTGGTTCGCGGACCATAACGAGTGACCAAACCGTCATACAATAACTCGTCTTCTTTTTGAATTCATTGGTATATCACTGGATAGACATTACTAAGAAATAATAAATTTATTATCTATTTTGCCTGGGTTGTACTTCAATATACTTAAAACTGAGAAAATATTGCAATTTTGGGCCAAATATTCTCGACGTGCGTGGCACGTCATTCCAGCGCAAAATTTCGGATAACTAATCTCGGACGATCGAAGGGTTTGTACTGATTCGTACTTTCGAGTAACACTTATCTACCGTATTAGAGGATGAATATCTGTATTGTACGAAATATAGCTTAAGAACAAGAAGAAAGAAGAGAGGGAGGAGAGTCAAAGGGAAGACCTCCTAGGAACAGATCGGTGCAAGGAATTCCGGACGTTTTGCACGTAGGAACGAGCCGGGGGACATAATGGCAGCGCGGCCGGGTAAAACGGATGACAAAGAGGCTTTAACGATGTCCGCCGCGACGCGCTTCGGCTGAGTGACGTAGGACACACGAGCCCGGTCGCGGCCCTTCTTCTTTTCCTCCTTGAAAGAGACGAGAAAACGAGCGCGCGTGTACATCGGGCCGAACGAGCTACGAACACGGACCACGCACGTCGTACGAAGAAGCTGCTCGTTCCCGGCGCGGTTTTTTGTCGCGGCTGTAATTGAGCCTGTCTCGTCGAGCTACCATCTAAATGAATTACGAGGCGCCGTGCACGCGGCACGAGCCCTATCCCCCCTGGGGCCATTCCACTTTTTTCCGAAATTACCGCGATTCTTCCGTGTCCGATGTTTGTAGGTTTCTTTCCTCTTTTTTCCTTTTTCTTTTTTTTTTTTTTTTTTTTCCTCCACCGCTGCATCGTCTCGCTTCTGTTTTTTTTTCTCTCTTTTCTTTTTTCCTTTCGAATTTCCTCATTTCTTTTCGCTTCTCTTCGATTCGGTTCGTTTCGTCGGAAGGAAACTCGAAATTCTCGCCCATACACCGGAGCGGCGAACATTACACGCTTGCAAAGAATGACTCTGTTGTTATGATTCACAGTTCGTCGCTGATTAAGCGCAGCTTGAAAAATCATATTCCGACGAGAGAAGTAGCGAGCCGGCGGCTCGATCAAAGAGACATCAGCGAAATTGCAAGCTGGTTGCAATTAACCGCGTCACGGGCGAAAAAAGTTCACGTCTCCTCCTGTAAATCGGCAATGAACAAGCTCTTGTTCTATGGATATTCTAATTTCACTTTACTTTTTAATTTGTTGAGAAAAAACTTTGAATAATGATTTATATATATATATATATATTCATAATCAATTTATTTCTTATTTAAATTTTTTCTATAAATGTGAAAGAAGTGGTTGATATGGCATCTAACATCGATATTCGAAACTAATTGCTGTTTAGGTACGTCGATAACTTGTTACCAACATAAGTAAGTTACCTTCAGAGACACAAAGGATTCATCGGTAAAATTACCGATCTCATCGACTAATTTATCCCGATTGTTAAACGACGAGCAGAATAAACTTCACATTTAACGCATTTTCGTACCCCAATTTTTGGGCACCTTATTATTTATATGATATCTCGTGAATCTTTACTTCATTGGTTTAGTATAATGATAGCACAAACGAGGTGATAGTTTCAATTACAACCACTGCCTAAGCATAAGATAGATGTGACACTATATAAAATTTTGTCTTACGATCTGAAATACCGATGTTCAAGAAAATTAAGGCGTCTTTCGAGCTCTTCTTTTTACAATGACTAGTAGAATTGTATTCAATATTCAACCACATGAAGACATTCATTTGTCAAATCGTAGACCAGATAGACAGTAAACTAGATATTCAATCCTTTTGTATGTTCCATATCATGTATTATAATAAATTATAATATCCCAGTTCATATCGTGTACTATAATATAATTCGTATCAAATAATAAAATTGCCATATACTCACTACATAGAGACGTAAATCCTCCTTTTACATAAAAATTTCCTAATTTTATGTAAAAATGTCTATATTCTTGTAAATCCACTTATGTAAAACAAATAACAAAATGAACTATAACAAAAATTGACAACAAAAATTTAAATTTGGAGATTAATATTCAATTAAATCTTAAATTATAATTATAACTCTATACGAATGATTATTTCATACTGATATTAATTAAGTGTATAATCAAATGTGCAGGAAAATCTACCTTGAATTAATAAATAAAACGCATTCAAGGAAATGTTATTATTTTTGAGTTTTATGATGAATACTCGTGGTTACTATATTTGTTAAAAGTTTTACATAATACAACCAGTCATCCATGCCGATTTAGATTCTTCATTCTACGGTCAATTCATCATTGAATGACCAGAGAGAAATATATATATGCGACTTACCATTATTGAGCTCCAAAATCTGGAAAATAATATGAAATATTATTTTAATATTAATTGATTTTATTTTAAAGATACTGTTGATCAATGTGCTTCGTATTAATCAAATATGGCACAAATTTTATCATATTTTATCATTTATCATTTTATCATTTTTATTAATCAAATATGGCACTAATTTTATGTCCCATAAAAAAAGAAAATAAACAAATACGTCTGTGTTACCATACTTCTACGTAAAGCCGTCGGATCACTAATCATCGTGGCGTCCTTTTTCGTTCCTCCCAATTCTTTGAAGTTTCCCGCGCAACTAACCAATGATCTATACGAAAAAAAGTCAAAACTTTATTAATAAATGTATAAAAGAAAAATTGTATAGAAATGAAACGATCAAGATCAAATGCTGTCTTGAATGTTTATAATATAAATAAATGCAACTAAGTATGAAAAAAAGGATCAAAGAAGAAAAGGTAAATAAAAACGTACATTAATTAAAAAAAATTAATAGCAGTGAAGATATGAATGATGAAAAAATAAGAATGAAAATATTACGCAGCTATAAATATCGGTCAAAATAATTTCTAAATGGACAATAAATTAATTCTGACGGATAATAAATTAATCCGTAGCGAACTAATTTAGAAATGAAGATTCATGCACGAATAGGATTCGTTCCATTTAAAAAAACGAAGCGTCTTGCGAAAATATTTTCAACAATTAGTATATATCAGTTTGACATTGACTTGAATATATTCGTGCGCCGTATGATATCAATTCCGTATTCTGAATAGATATTGTGAACGTTGGTAGCACTGACTACTCATCAAATTCACAATCGCATTCAAATTTCGCGCGTAATTAAATCGCATTATAATTTTTTGATTTCATTCGAAATTTTGCCTATATCGAAAGTACTCAATTATTTGTCCTATACATTTATTGTCGTATAAATTGTCTTGATTATAATTAAAGTATAAATAAAGTCTTTCCCTTTTTGGGCACGTATGCTTCGAACGATGTTTGATAATAAAGACGACATAATTTTTTACAATATTTAATCGACTGAATGAGAATTAACCATTTATAATAATTGTAAATGTTAATTATCAAAAGAAGAAACTTACTTTCACTATCAACATAAATTGAAGCACAAATTCAAGTATAAGACACGTTTTTACAACTTATTGCGCGCAAACTGTCTTCACTTGGACGCGTGAAGTTGTAAATTAATTCGAAATATTCGTTAAAGATACATTGTCATCTTAAGCGCTGTGATTGGCTCATTACTCGCAGCTCGACCAATCACGACTAGATAGAAAGTACGTCGAACTTCATTGATTAATTTGGTAATAAAAACTTAACGAAATAAATCTTATTATTCTATCAATTTTTGTCACGTCTTAAATTGAGATATTGCAGCTAAAAGCGCAATGCCCAAACGATATGACGCAGCGGGATCGTGTGAGGTGAGAGGGAGGGAAAATTTGGAATAAAGAAAACTTTATGTTATAATAATCTAAATTATGTTACAATAATCAGATTTAGTAGCCTACTATAATTTGACACTGTAAATTTTACGCTATAATAATCAATGGAGCCTTTTATGGCAACCGGGCTCTTGACCTCAGACGCTTGGGAATTCTACAATTGGGTATTACCCATTCTGAAACA
>KQ435903.1:232421-251533 GCA_001276565.1 Melipona quadrifasciata
ACTTATATGTCTCTGCGAACTGCGGAAACGTAACATCAGATGGAGCCTAAGTCTCGCATGATGTTTACCATGTAGAGAGAGACATTGGAATTGAAATGAAATAGAGAAATTAGTACGCGTAAGACCCGCACCGACATTGTTTTTGACGTTATGTAGACACGTGTGAGATTCGTATAACCTAAAATTCTTTGCCTAAATATCTCTTTACTTGAACAATTATTCTCTGCTTAACCAAACTACTAATTACTTTATCAAACAGAAGGTTAAAATGTTACGAAGACAAGCGAGACTTCGCAGAGAGTACCTCTACAGAAAGTCTGTTCAAGACAAATTGAAAAGCATTCAAGAGAAAAAAGAGAAGCTTAAACGTAGCCTGGAACAGAATATACCCATACATCCAGATCTAAGGAAAGATGCTTTGAACATACAGAAACAATTAGCTTGGGAAGATGCTGGGCCAGAGATGGCTGTTGCTATCGGAACAGAAATGGGAGGAACTGTGGGATCTCACGAAGATGATGAGTATCGATGGGCAGGAGTTGAAAATCCAAAAATTGTCATCACTACATCCCGCGATCCGAGTTCCAGATTGAAGATGTTTGTCAAAGAATTGCGCTTAATATTCCCAAATTCTCAAAGAATGAATCGTGGAAAGTATGAGATGAAACAATTGATACATGCTTGCAGAGCAAATGACGTTACAGATTTCATAATAGTGCACGAACACAGAGGCGTACCTGATTCTCTTACCATATGTCACTTACCCTACGGACCGACTGCATATTTCACGATATCAGATGTTATTATGAGGCACGATATTCCTGATATTGGAACTATGTCGGAGCAATATCCTCATCTTATATTTCACAATTTCAAAACAAAGTTGGGTGAACGCGTCATGAATATTCTAAAATATTTGTTCCCAGTACCGAAGGAAGATAGCAAAAGAATAATCACTTTTGCTAATCACGATGATTATGTATCTTTCCGTCATCACACGTACAAAAGAATTCGTGGAAAAGACATTGAACTGACAGAAGTTGGTCCCAGGTTTCAACTGAAGTTGTACGAAATCAAATTAGGTACCTTGGATGCAGAAACTGCAGCTGACACAGAATGGGCATTGAGGCCTTATATGAACACCAGTCACAAAAGAAGATTTCTGTCCGACGAAGATGGCTGGCAGCAGGCGGATGACATTTAAATCTTTTTATATTATTTAATTTGCGAAATAACGTCCCAATTAATGTAAATAATACACTTTTTTTTACAATATACGTTATATTTTCTTATTTTTTTAATTAATATATAAACTGCTTTTTATGTAATTTTTATATCTTATAAAATTTGAACATTTATACAATTGTTAAAGCTTTCTGTGCTTTGCACGAGCAAGAAAATGAGATATTCGTTTTTGAATTTCGCGCGTTACATACTGAATGCATGACTCACGCTGCGCAGTGCATTGTGGTTTTCTTCGTAGCAGTTGTTTTTAAAATCGCCTCGGAAATAAACAAATTTTAGCCTGTGAAGAGGAGCTTGTTGCTTGGAACGGTGCGAAAATTTTTGACAGATGTGTTTGCATCAAGGAGGTAATAGCTTATTAGCGCGTGATGCGCGCCAATATTCGTAAGCCCGCGAAATCTGAGAAAACGCCGCGGCGCAACAAGCTCGCAGAACAACGAAACAACACTATGGATATGTTCGTGACACCGAAACGTCAGAAGAATGACGGTGAGATCAGCTTTTATTACGTAGGGAAACATATTTGGTAGATCAGTTGCTTGTTTGCTCGTATCGCTTGCAGTATTTCGCATGATTTACGCGCGTTCGTAGCAAATTTATCAATTTTTCTGGCAATATTTACTCCAATTTGCGTTTTGGTTACTAGCGCTTTTGTTCGTAGCGGAGAATCATTGAACTAATGATGTGTATACAATCTATTCTTGATCAGGTTTCTTTCACATATTTAAGAAATTTAACGAAACAGACAGACGCCAATGAGAAAACACAATTACACAAAAATGATAAAATTTCATTCGAACCGGTCTTAATTACTTCGTAATACTCATAACCACAAATGGTGATAGTACTCGGTGAGAGTGGTCGTTCACAAACAGCAATATGTTTATACGTATCAGGTATAGAGAAAATTCTTTGTATACATGTACAAAAAAAATTTATGACACATAATACGCGTCCACGAGATCTAACAATTGGTTGTCAAACACATTTATTCAAAAAAATTTCAATATATATCAGAAAGATTATAATTGATATCATGAATACCAGTGAACAAAGTTTGGATATCCATTTATACTGTTGATGTAAAATATGTTTGCATATAAGTAATGATCTTGAATCACAGATGTTATGAGAGTGGTAGTTAGATCTTACAAAGTATTTTGGTCCCTTTCTCTTTCTTGGCAAGGTGCAGTCCGCTTTATCTTTCAGATCTAGAGGTCACGGGTATCTCCCGCAGTGGCCGTGTGAGAAAGAAATCTTCCAAACTCGTTGACTTTGAGTCACCGGATGATTTTACGGATAACAAATACAAACGTCAGAAAGCACAGCAATTACAAAATCAACAATTGTTGGACAGATATGAGTCCCAATGTATATCACCAAATCAGTCGATTCAACATACTAGTGGCGGAAGACAAAGGAAGAATTCGAATTCTAGCTCCGGACAACAAAAAGTTAAACAAGAGACATTATCAGATAATGAGGGGCAGTCTTCAGGATCAGAATCAGATGATCCCTCTGGGTTGAACGAGGATGAGAGATATAGTATGGATTCTGGAAGTGACGATGATGTAGATCCTCTTATGATAGATGATAGAGAAGCAGGGTTTAGAAAACTTGAACCACCTGGCCAAGAAACACCTTCACAAGCGAATAGTTTGTACATGCTTGAGAAATGTAAGAAAAAACTAATTATTAAAGATGGCAAAATAATAGGTAGAATGAAGGCACAACGTAAAGATAAAGGGGTATGTACACATGAAAATTACTAAGGGGATGATTATTTCACAGTTCGATGATATTTTCATAAATGCGTATATGTTGTGGGCTAAAGAAATTAGACAAGAATTACTAGAGCAATGTCCTTATATGGGTATATAAGATTCACTTGTTTCTCCATACTATGTACGATCGAATTAGAAAACCGATGCTAATGTTATTCGTGAAACGTTGCTTTTTGTAGATTTTGCAGCAATTTCTAAACGGTTAGGAGAACTATGGGCTACAGTACCAAATCTGGAAAAATATAACTGGCGCAGACGCGCAAAACGCTTAGCAGCGAAACCTCATTCTTTACCTGCGAGTAAAGATGAGCCTGTTTGGAAAATGCCGCCGCCTGCTTCGCGAAAAAAATTCATTAATAAAATTGGTGGGTTTGTTGGTTCTCATGTTACATTATTTTTTCAAGTACATCTCTGAAAGTTATGTGGTAGTTTATTTATCTTGATTTGCTTCTCGTGCACGCGTATTAGTCAAGTTTCTCAGATATTATATTGTTTTTATGTTTATGTCTCTAAGAATTATATGGTAGATGTCTTATCATTACTTGTTTTGTATGCATGCGTCTCATATAGAGATAGGCAAATCGAATAACACGATACTATTGTAACATTTTATGTTCCCTGTTTTTTTGTATTACAGGTAATGGGAAAGAACAAAAGCCTGCTACTTCCAAAAAAACAATTCAATTAGGTCTACCCTCGGTTGTAGGAAATGTTCCGGTGTCGCCGCCGTCAAATCGAACTGGGAAAGATTTGGTTAACGAACCGGTGATAGGAACAGGAATGTATAAAGTCGTCGGTACTCAACCAATCGACGTGGCTGCTCATCTCAAGCTTCTTGGTGAAAGTTTAACGATCATTGGCGAACGGTTAAAGGAACACGATGGACAAATAGCGGTATCAGGCAGTCTGTCGGTCCTACTGGATTCTCTACTTTGCGCACTAGGTCCCTTGATTTGTCTAACGCAACAGGTACCAGAAATTAATGGAGCTAAACATGAAACCCTTTCGCAAATACTGGACAATATTGCATATCTTATGCCTGGTTTGTAATATATATACAAAGTTTGAGAACATAATCGATTAATGTACAATGTAAATATATCGATGACCTGAACATCCATATACATTAAGGATAATAATTAAATAATATAGCTTCTTTTTGTTAAAAAGAGAAGAGAAGTTTAGATTCAGATCTTTATTACATATATTTTGTCTGCTTATAAAAGTATGAAATTTTGTATAAATAATATGTTTGTACAAAAAATTACAATAAATATTTAAATAGTTCTGTAACCAACTGTACACGATAAATAAGTAAAATCACTTATTAATCTGGTGCGACAGGAGGACACGTACAAAATAGATTTTTGTCTCCATATGTATCATCTATCCTTCCAACACTCGGCCAAATCTTCTTACTTCTTTTTACAAATGGCTACAAATATATGCATGATTTATTATTTATTCTGTTGTAAATATCAAGCTCTGTAAATATCAACTTACAGCTGGATACACTGCCAATTCTCGTGAATATGGTCTATTCCATGTACTTGATATCACTTGCTCTTGAGTATGTGGTGCCATTTTCAATGGATTCCTAACAATATCTAATTTACCACTTTCTATGTCATCAATTTCTTGTCGTATATCTAAAAGGTAAAAGTTCTGAATATCCATTGACGTCTCTTAAAACAAACGAAAAAGAAATTTTTAATAAACATGATATTCTTACGAATCAGAGCATCACAAAATCTGTCCAGTTCTTTTTTGTCTTCAGATTCGGTTGGTTCGATCATTAATGTACCAGATACAGGCCAGCTCATTGTCGGAGCATGAAAACCATAATCCATCAATCTTTTAGCGATATCTACAGCTTCGATATTTGCCGTTTTCTTAAAATCCCGTACGTCCAAAATAAATTCATGTGCTACTAATCCTGTCTTTCCTTTGTATAGTGTCTTGTAATATTTCTCCAATTTTTTACTCATGTAATTAGCATTCAGAATAGCGATTTGCGTGGCTTTTTTTAATCCATTCGGACCCATCATTTTAATATAAGCCCATGAAATTGGTAAAATAGCCGATGATCCGAAAGGAGCGGCTGATACCGCGCCAGTTTGTTTCACATTGTTATGACCATTGCCCGAACGATTAATTACAGGATGAGATGGAAGGAAAGGTGCAAGATGCCGTTTTCTATAGACAAAAAAACATGATCATTTTTACTGTATTTATATCAAACTAATATTGTTACTTACACTCCAATAGGTCCCATTCCAGGTCCACCACCGCCGTGAGGTATGCAAAACGTTTTGTGTAAATTCAGATGTGAAACGTCGCTGCCATAATCACCAGGACGACATAGACCAACTTGGGCATTCATATTAGCCCCGTCTAAATACACCTGACCACCAACTTCATGAACCATAGCACAAATATCAGCGATAGTCTCCTCAAACACGCCGTTCGTTGATGGATACGTTATCATCAAACAAGACAATGTCTCTCGATATTTGTCGATCATTTCTGTCAGATGTACAATGTCTACAGAACCGTCTTTCTGTACGAGAATAGGCTTCACTTGCATACCAGCCATCTGAGCAGAAGCAGGATTAGTACCGTGAGCAGAAATGGGAATCAAGCAGACTTGTCGATTGTTGTTTTCATTCGACTCGTGATAACGTTGTATAGCTCTTAGACCGGCATATTCCCCTTGAGCGCCGCTATTTGGTTGAAAACTTATATTATCATAACCAGTTATAGCGCATAAATCATATTCCAATTCAGTAAATAACTGTTGATATCCTTTGGTTTGTTCAATGGGAACAAAAGGATGGATATCAGTAAATCCACGCAAGCTACAGGGCATCATTTCTGTGGTAGAATTCAGTTTCATCGTACACGATCCCTGTTGAAATAGCCGAAAATATATAGTAAATATATTATCCCTTAACCGATATTATTGAGCCATTTGCAATTGTAACAATTCAGGATTGTTATAAAGATTAGTAATAAAATCAAAAATTCCAAAACAACTTAAATTGTTACAATTAAAAATGGCTCGATAATACTAATTAAACTGTAAAATAGAAAATCGAATATTCTAAATTTTTATGATTCAACATAAATTATCCTGGTTATCTATAACTCAATGATATTGCTTAAAAATTTAGGATGTAAGTGTAAAATTTTCCTCCGCATGATTCAATTTACCAATGGTATCATACTATGTACGAGAGACACATCCTTATTCTCCAAGGACTTCATGTAACGAACTATTCTTGTTTCGGATTGATGACTGTTGAATACAGGATGTTGCAAATATGGTGTGGAGCGAGCGAAATAGGATTTACTCAAGTTTCTGTCTAGATAAGTGTCCTTTTTAGATATTTCTTCAACGTTCGTATCTGCTGAAAATATGTTAAAGATATCGTTTACATCTTGCTCTGTAGTAGTCTCATCCAGAGATATTCCAACTCCATCCTCATAATATCTGAAATGCATTAGCCTTGTCATATCTGCATTTTATTCGCATTATATTTTCTGATTATTTACCTAAAATTCACTTTAAACGCAATCGCATTCTTCTTTATAATTTTCTGAGGCACTACAGGTAATATTTTTATAGTATCAAAAAAATATTTATTGACCACTTTGTTCCCTGCTTGTTCTAAACCTTTTGCTAGGATAAGGGTTAAAAAGTGTACTCTGTTTGCAATGTTTTTTATTCCCTCAGGCCCGTGATACACGGCATACATTGCAGACATGTTTGCCAGCAATGCTTGTGCGGTACAAATGTTGCTGGTAGCCTTATCTCTCCTGATATGCTGTTCACGTGTTTGAAGAGCTAAGCGGTACGCATCCTGGCCGTTCGAGTCTTTGGTTACGCCAATCATTCTACCCGGCATCAAACGAACTAATTTTTGCCGACATGAGAAAAATCCAGCATGAGGTCCTCCGTATCCAAGTGGGATTCCAAAACGTTGACTGGTACCAACGCATACATCAACTCCAAATTCGCTCGGAGGTTTAAGTATAGCCAACGCTAATAAGTCAGCAGCAGCACAGACGAGCGTCTAATTACGATGAAACGTATCGCGAACGTATTATTAAACTTTCAAATTTATTTAATTTGGACTTTAGATCTCAAAATACGTACACCATCCGCGTGTGCCTTCTTCACGACATCTTCGAAGTCATAAATGGATCCTGTTGTGTCGGGATATTGAAATAAAATACCAGCGATGTCCTTCCCGCTGGTTTCAGCTCGGAAAACATCCCCGATTTCAAGATTGAGACCTAAAGAAGTGGCACGCGTTGCAATCACGCCGATCGTTTGAGGATGAACTTTGTTAGAAACGAACAACTTCTTTTTCTTGTTGCTTCTGTGAGCAAGAGCCAAGGCTTCCGCTGCGGCAGTACTTTCATCCAAAAGAGACGCATTTGCTACTTCCATTCCAGTCAAGTCGCATATCATTGTTTGATAATTCAACAAACCTTCGAGTCTGCCTTGAGAAATTTCTGGTTGGTACGGAGTGTACTGCGTTGTCCTGTAAGCAGTTACTTTAACCGAAATTTAACTTTAATGAAATCATCGTTAAATCGTACGAAATCACCGTGCAAAGAACGTACCATCCTGGATTCTCGAACATGTTCCTCATAATGGTGTGAGGAGTGCAACAATTATTATATCCCATACCAATATACGAACGCCATACATCATTCTTTTCCGAGATTTGTGTAATTCTCTTTAGCAATTCGTATTCAGCTAAAATATAATTATTACTTTACTTGAGATCTGTGAAGTCAAAATATTGAAATAGATTTAAAATCTTAAACGAAAATGTTACTATTAGTTTTCAGTTTTAGAAAATCACGTGAATGCTAATCTGACTGCACGAGACTGACCCCTGACCTAAGATACGCACTTCTCACAATAAAAGATCATTTTGTTTAAGAAAAATAATAAAGCTGATGGATTTTTTAATAGGAGAAATTATTCCATTTTCAATGCAATTTCACATAGTCCATGCATTTATTGTCTAAAATTTGTATGAATATATTTTAAGAATATTTATTACACTTTACTACGTTTGTTTCAGTATCACAGGGTTATCAGTTTGCACGTGTTTCATATCTATAATCGCGTGACTTTGCACGCTTTCTCATGCAGTTTGTTTTTCTTTTTACTTTAGTGTATGTATTATTTCAAATAAGTTACACATTTTACTTACTGACTGGTTGCTCAATCTTCAATTCTTCCTTGTAAAGAATTTTTTCTGGGACGGCAGCGTTTGTTAATTCCTCTAAATTCTGTCAAATTAATTGAACGAATTGACTACTTCAAAATAATCTTATTGTTAAATTAAAATACTACCTTGAACCCAATGGTTTCTAACATTTCCAACTGTTCATACTGTCGAGGACCGATATGTCTTATTTGAAATTCATCTTTCTGCAGAAAAAGTTTATCAAATTTTTCTTTTCGTAAATTACTCAACGTTAATTTACGCACGTGTTGAAATATATTATGTCTATTCAACAATCTTGTATACTTTGTTAGCCCAAAAATATATAACATTATGAAGTATAAAATATTCAAATACTCTTCTAATACTAGAATTACACTATAGTTGATAGATTCCAGAAAACTAAAGAGTTTATTAAAGTAAACAGACGCTTTATACCCTAGGACGTATCATCTTGTGATGTCATAACGCCTGATTACAGCTTGATCTTTTGTAACCCTAAGTAATAAAATTTCTTAAACAATATTGGGAAATTACCTTTGCACGCATGCGTATTACATGTGTTTACAGTTTATTCAAACGAGTAAGGTTCAATTAAAACAATTACTATTTGTTTCTCGTACAAATTAAACTTTATTTAGAATAGTAAGTAATAGTCTATAATACAATTATTTCATAAATTTATCCTTATTTTGTGTAAGAATTTTAGCGGATGACTTTGCATCCAAGAACAATGATCCCACTTCTTCAACGTCTTCTTTTTTAATTATTGTCCTTTCATTTACTTTGGCCGTTAACGACGCAGGAGTTAAAAGTTGCACCACATATCTAAGCGTTGTTTTTGTACCTAATTCGCCAAGAGCAGATAGAGCTTCATCTTCGATCTGTAATCCTTCCGTCGTGGCTCTCAATTTAACTATTTGCTCTATTTCCGATCTAGAATAAGGAAGCGTTCGTATAATTAACAACCTATCTAAAAGATCGAGAGGAATTCCATGTGGTGACACGATATCTTCCGTTCCTCTGATTATGCAACGACCTCGATTTGTTGCAAAGATAACAATCGGCGCAATTGCGCTTTCTAGCGCACGATGAAGATACGTAAATGTCTCTATGTCTAACATGTGTACCTCATCTATAAATAACACTCCTGGTACTAATTCCGCAATACCTTGATCAATATACTTATTCACAACTTTATTTATTTCTTTGCGTAATTTATCTGTAACATACAATTTTAATCCAAATTTAATTCCAAATAAAAACAAAAAGATATTTCAAATAATTCCAAATCGTCTTACCCGTAATTTCTGTTTTCTTAGGTTTCATTAATTGACCCATCATAGACATAATATCTTGACCACCTTGTGGTTTAGCGTTAGCAACGTCCAGATCATGCAACGTTACATCCTGAATGACTTCCTTCTTTTTATGCACATCACCCTTAGGTAATGGAACATACTCTTCTGCTTCCAAATCAAATTCAGTAGCAAAATTATCGCTCCTACCCTGCCTCTTTACAGCACCATTATTCGCCTCAATGTAAATCACATCTCCTGTCTCTACTTTCTCTTTTTGCAAAGACTCGTATATAGAGGGATCCAATTTCAATTGCTTTGTGCCTTTAGCAGTTTTCAATCCAATTACCACGTGCGACACTGTTTTTCCATATCCACCCATAGGATTTTCCGTTTCAACTGGCGTTAGTTCCGTAACTTCTCCCTCGTATACTTCCTTAGTCTCTTTAATTCTGAGACCAATAGCTCTTCTGAAGTTTTCCATCAGAACTTCCGTCTTTTTTATTTCAGAGCTATAGACTTCTGAACCTACCATGGTACCCAACTCTTGTGCGATAGCTAATGCAATTGCTGTTTTTCCAGTGCCTGGGGGACCAGCTAATAACACTGCCCTACCAGCCATTTTCTTCGATTTTATCATGTCAACCACTACCCCGGCTGCCTGAAACATACAAGGTGATAAATCTTTTTTACAAAATATTAAATATTATTGTATTTTAGTGTTACTTCAAAATTAAGTTCTGAATGCAAGAAATCATTTGATATTTATGACGAACAGTTAACACTGGCAAATGAATGTATATTTCAACCAAAAAGTATTGGATCATCATCATAATCTTTATTAGTGTCTTACTTATTGACTAAATAACTCTAACCTCACGAGCCATTTCTTGGCCGACAAGACCTGCTGCAGCTTGTATCGCTACTCCATTCTCGTCAAGACCCAATCCTTTTATGTGCGTATGAGCTGATATTCTTTGAGTCTTTGCGGTACTTTTTACCTCTTCGATCTTCATAGTGTTTCAGATATAAGAGAAGTATCTAATTACCAGAATAAACACGTTGCACAAATGTTTGATTGATACAACTTCTATCCCCACTATGTCAAATCGTCATGGGAACGATATTTCGGGAGCCGACACATGGAGAAATCAAAATTCAAAATACCGCGGAAATCAAATCTTTTCTCTAAAGTTTTCAAGTTCGTTTTAATCTAACTGCTAACATTAAATCAGTTAGAAAACTTATGAATGAATAAAAAAAAACATGAAATACACAATAAATACTGTCATAAGTAATGTCATATTAGTAGTTAGTAGTATAGTAAGTAATATATTATTCTATGTTAATTGTATGTATACTGTTGAAGTTCATGAGTAATTCTCTTTTCCAACGATAGATGTCTCATAAAGAAGTCATTTTCTCCAAAGTACTCATATGAATAGATAGTTACTATATAAAGATGTTATAAGATTTGTACTAATAGATTTGATACATTTGGCGGAATATTTAAACAATATTTCATGTAATCAAAAGTTTTCCCATTGATTTGTGACAACATAAGTTTTGTTGTATTCCATCCATTCAAACCAAAGGTGCGCTCCGCTTTTTTAGCTCTGTGACTTTTTATGACCCGTCTTTCAGAATTTTTTTCTATGTACTCTTTTTTTCTCAACTTCCTGTTTTTTTCAAAACAATATATTTTATTTGTTTAAAATAATTCAAATAAAAAATATCAAAGAAAATAAATAGCAAGTACAATAGAATAATTTAATTTTTATCAAATTACATGATCAATAAACTAGTAGTAATAGTAGTAATAAGTAGTCATACAAAACTATACTTTATGCAATGGTTTTCTCTCTTTATCTTCACAATCTGCTACTACTGCTTGAATATCCTTCATCTGGAATAAAAATTTCATTTATAAATGAAAGTTTTTTAACATCATGTACATTTATTGTACTCACCTTAACATGAGCATACAAAATAATTCCAACCAGGGTTAAAGTTATACCGATTACTTGATTTATAGTCAGTGTTTCATGGAAAATTAATGAACCACCTAAAAGCAATAGGCAGAACTTGAAATGTCCTACCATGTTATAACTGATTATAATGATAAGGAATAAAAAAAACATATAGAACAATATTAAAAAAATTTTGTTTAATGAAAACAGATAAGAAAGGATACGTTAATGGAGATGTTTTCCCTATGATCCAATACGAAGTTAAGTTAACAAAGAATGCTATTATACCTGACAGTATAACCATGGCCTACAAAATTAAAGAACATTCAGTAATCTCTCTTCCATTCTTTTCCTTCGCAAATACAATTCAAGAAATAATGTCTTCTAACGTACTATGTCTATTAGAGACCAGCTTCTTGCAAATGTTTGTTCTATAGGCTCTAAAAATGGCACTATAAAAAATAACATAACAGCAGACAGAGGCGCTTGATAATACAACAATTGCATTGGATCCATTTGAAATTCTTTTTGTTTTATATTCATCACCTAGAAACATCAAGATTCTTTTAAAATTTTATTGCAGCACTTAAGCTCAAATTCAATTGAATTTAAAAAATTTAATTGAAGTGCTCCATAAGAAGTACAAGCCATACCACTTGGTATAAAGATGTTACAAGTACTTCCATGGTTGCATATACAGTTCCGATAATATTGAATTGTATATCGTAATAAAAGTTAATTACTACCCCTAGTATAATAGGAGTCAACGTCAATTTAACAAGTATGCTAAAGTGTTTATTATAAACTATCATTTGCATTATTATCACACAGGGTGTAGTCAACATTTTAGCTACTTGATAAGTTCCAACAGTGTTGTGAGCTAAACTTAAATTTGTCAGTACAACAAATCCGCAGAACGCCATGGCGATGAAAAACATCTCTCTGATCGCGATATCTTTTATGCAGAAAACATCGAATTTTTCACAGATTATCAATCCAATGGAAGTAATAACAAAGTGTATCATAGACAGTGTAATGTTTGGAAAGCCAGTGTGAACGTAGAGCCATTTATTCAGTAATACAATTACAATGGAAAAAAATATATTCAATATCAAATAGAATGCCGTGATAAGTTTTTTATTCATCTCTTTTTCTTCACTATTTGTGCTGTTAATGTATAATAATTGCAACCTAGTTGTTGCAGGTTATATTCTCTGCAAGAATGATTTGTATATTTCAATTTTCGTAAAGGTAAATCTAATCAAAGCCATCACATTTGTATTCATTTTTAATTTTTCTTTTTTTTTTTTTCTCGTTTTCAAGTTTTCTCATTTTCATTACTTATTCTTTACGAGTCCTATCGTTTTATTCGCGGTTTTCGTAGAATACACCACCGTGTTATATGGCGAGGGGAACACTGAATTATGCAAATTAACAACAGAGGGTAAAGTCAACGGCGCCAAAGTAAAGCGTGAAGCGTGACATCGATGTTCGATGCCCGCTAAAATTTTAAGCAACATTGTAATATGATTTAAAAGTTAAACTGACATAATAGTTGTTTCGTAAACGAATTAAAAAATGGAAGAATTCCCATTAGGATATAGAGAAGTTGTGCCTGATCAAACCGTACCAGAAAAATGGCACGAAATCACGTTGAACACGGGTAAGTGATCGTACCTCACTTTCGCTGGATAAATAAAATTATCTTTTCAGAAACAATTTAAAATTAACTGTTCTTTGCTGCATGCCAAAGAATTATTTCTCATTTACAAAAATATCTGTCGATTCGACAACGTTACATTTTAAATCTTACAATCTGAATTTCTAACCTTACTTTTCAAATAAAAAATAGTTACACGCTATCTGCATTTATAATTATGTTACTTTACAGGTGGCAGTCAGAGTACTTTGCAGGACATAAAAGTTCCAGAGAGAGCTGGAGGCTATTCATATAATGATGGCTCAAAATATTTTACACGGAATAGGTTTATTTATTGGCGTATTTGTCACGATGTACTTGAGTTGGTTGAACACAGTTTAGATATCAACTTAGCCAACTGCAGAGTAAGATATAAATTTACAGATACACCCATTTTGGATGGTATTTCTATACATGAAACAGTTAATTCAGTCATTATATTAATAGCAACTGTTTCTAGTGTTCATAAGTTATCATTTCCTCATCCTGAAAGAATACATAAAAATGTAAGTAATTTTTAGAAGCTAAATATATGTCGTATGATTGTAGATATTAAATGAATGAATTATTATTTTATAGGAACACTCTTTAAGTACATACAAAGATTTAGGTATACAATCAATATTTAGTGAAATATCTGCACAAACTGTGAAAAAAACTAAAGAAGATCCTCACATGTTCCATGTAATTACGAATGCAGGAACTACGAGTTAGTAATTTATTTTTAAATGCGGTATCTGTGTTTATTGTATTTTAATATAATGTATATTAAATGTATATTGTATTTTATATAGATTCTCCAGTCCCTCACGCTGCTGCATCATGGTTCATTCCACTACAAGAAGCACTATTTGCTCTTGCTTATAATTCTGGAACTATACTTCTCTTAAGACTAGATACTAAAACTGGTCTTGTGCACACTAGTGAATTAAAACAAGATTCAATAGTCCCAAGATTTCTTAGTGGTATCGCAACCGCTTTCAGAGGACGTAGTTCTGAAGCTCATGTAGCTATGTCATTAACTATACATAGTTGTGAAAATGATACATATCTGTTTGCTTTGTGCCGTGAAGGTAATATTCGGATGTGGTCTTGCAATAAAACTCAATGCGTGGCCGTAACTGATACAGCGATAGATAATCGCGTTGCATCTCAAGGTGCACAAGGCCATATCTTACGAAAAACATTAGGCCCTAATAATGAGTTATACTTAGGAATTTTTTTAAAATTCAATACCAGATGTGAATTTAGCATTTTAAAACCAATTCAGGATAATGGCATGTTTAAATTTGTTAGATTATGTACCAAGTTTGCACAAGATGTATGTATTATTTGCATTTATCCGTATTAATTACTAATTATCACTTGAAATGACTTACATGTATTAATCTTTGCAGCAACATTTAGTTGATTTTTTCTTTACTACTACCCGATTATGGGCTGTCTGGAGAACCACTGATATGGATACAGTTGAAGTAACACATGCACAATTATCATTGACCGGTGCGCGTGTGAACTCTGAATGGGAAGCTGCAGTTCTAGAGCAAACACCTGATAGAGACTATATTCTTAGCGATGCTGATACTGATCCGAGACAAGCATACATCAATTACATTTTTCAGCCTGGACAATTTTCTTTGACAGATATAACAAAAGCGTTGAACATATATCGAAGGTCCAATTGTATAGAAGATAAAATTCTTTCCGCTGCTGAATTAAAAGAACGTGTGTGTATTGCGGTGGAAGCTGAGATACAGACTGAAATTATGGATTACGAACTGATGGACGAAGATTATTTAGAAATTGCAAATCGCTGTTGGTCAAAATTTTATTCTTGCGTCATACAGTATCATGCCAACAGCACCAGGCCAGTGGGATTATTGCTATTGCCAAGCGTTTATGGAGTAGTTCTACTTAAAAAGTCATGCTTCTCACTTTTGAGACCAATGGAAGCTTTGGAATATTTAATGTTTTGCAATGAAAAATCATACACATCGCGATTTAAGACAACGCCAGTTTTATCGCAAGACGAGGATATATGTCAGGATCTTATTACTTTAATGTCAGCATTGGTTCTATTAGAGGAACAATTATCCGAAGAAACCAAAACAACGATAAAAAGGGAACTCTATCATTTGAAAAGTCCAGATATCATTATTGACGATTTGTTGTCAAAGCTGATGTTAGAATCGGAAGAACCAATTAGTAATTTCATCACGCATCATCCTAGTTGTCATAGATTGTCAAACGTCAGAGATATATCCAGCGCTATGGCAATGTTGTTAGAAACATTAACATACGATCTTGGACAACCAAACAAATTACATCTAAATGACGATCATGATGCCTCGAAACTGTTAGTCAATATAAATCACTTCTTCGGTAGCCACTTGGGTATTTCGGGAATTTCCAAAAGTGTAGCGCAAATAACGCAATTGAGATTTGCAATCTGCAGGAATTTATCGATCTTGCAACAGATGATACTGCTACGACCTGAGTTGTTTGATTCACGATCTTTGCATTCCATAAAGTCATCGCTGGCACCCAAGACAGTAGTGTTAATGCAGGCTTATTACGTTGTAACGTGGATATGTGAATCTACGGCATTACCAATGTCTATGCAATCTCTATTAGACTCCAGTGTTCAGCGTCTAGCATTATTGAAGCTCGTTGATTCCAGAACAAACATAGGATTCAAACAACATCGATCTTTATCGTTATTAGAATTATTTATACAAAGCAGTGGTGCGAAACATGCTCACAATTTGATGGCTCATACAAACTTAGATGCGACTACATTAATTCCTTGGCATTATGGCATGTTAACGCATATTACCTTCATTGCACAACTCATGTATCCTTTTATGAAACTGTCGATTTATTTATTATTTATGTGTGATATATGTTTCTTTTTTTGCAATAGATATATATATTTTCTTAATTGAAAAATATCAGCTGGCCAAGATCAGGAAATTTTATTTTCCCTGAATGGCTATTGTCCAGTTGTCAGTTTTTATTGGTTCAAGAATACGTAAGGCTTCTGAATACTTGGTGCGAGTGGAACAGTGCATCGAGGAAATTTATATTGGCGGTCGCGTTACTTGAAATGGGAGAAGCACAAAAAGCTTGCGACCATTTTCTTCGAGCTTCCAGAGGAATTTTAACGGACGAATTTTTAACTGATGCCCTACTCGAATCTAGCATACTATCCGAAAATAGTTCATTAGTTCAGTATTATCTAAAAGTTATCAAATTATTCGAGGAACATAATGCTTCCGACTGTATCATAGAACTCGCTGAAACAGCTATATTAATGGCTGATAAAGACGATCCTAATTTGCCAACACTTCACTCAATAGTATTTATGCAACACCTGAACTTGGGTCACCATATCAAAGCTTACAATTGCTTGAATTCGAATCCAGATGTTGCACGTAGAGTAGATTGTTTAAGACAATTAGTAGTAACTCTCTTTGAACGAAAGAAATTAATAGATTTAATTTCATTTCCATACGTCGATATGTACGAAGATTTGGAAAGAATAGTAGAAGGTAGAGCCAGAAGTGTGGATCTCATGGAAAATAATTACTACAATTTTTTATATAGCTTTCATATAAATAAAGGGAATATGCGGAAAGGTACTAACTTTAATTTATTACGTAATCGACGATTAAAGATATTTTGGAAGATAATTTATTTTTCCTTTCGTAGCTGCGTCGGTCATGTACGAGCAAGCTATGCGTTTGAGCCAAGAATCGCAGTCCGTTGCAATTGTATCAAGGCAAGCTCAGTGTTTGTTAGCGTGTATCAACGCGTTGCATCTTGTCTCTGAAAAATATAGATGGATCGTTAGACCTGTAATCTATCAGAACTATTTAGAAGAAATGGATTATGAAGTACAAACAAGAAGAAGTAACGGTAACGAAGATGCTTTGCATTATATAATAAAGAAGCAAGTCGAAGTTCTCGAATTAAATGACATAAAAAGAGAATATTATATTGTGGATGCAAGATTGAAGATATCGAAGATAAATTCGGAATTGCATGTTGTTTCGCATGCCGGACCTTCGGAGCTTATTATCATTTTACCGACTATTGGGTTGTACACGACAGCGTTGCACTTATGCGATGAATTTAAAGTTAATAAAAGTTCCGTGCTCGAAAGCCTTACTTCACAGTGTATACGGTTGAGCCGAGGAGAAGATCCAAATGCATGGGACTGGCTCATTCAAAACGATATATTTGATATTGGTTTATCTAACACAAACGTCACGAACACCGCTTGGAGATTGTTAGAATATTTAACGTTGAAACACGAAAATGATAGGTGCAGTGAGTTGCATAAAGCAGTGGCTCGGAAATTACTTCAAGAAGGAGCTTTCATACCTCAATGGTTGTTAATGTCATACAAGGTAAATAACTCATTGTTAATATCAATTGATTAATATAAAATTATATTATTAATGAATGATAGCTTGTTATATATTACAGAAACGAAACGCTGCAGAACTTCTTCGTCTTATGTTAAATACTGGTAGAATATTAGAAGCCAGCGAGTTAGGAGTTGAATACATCAATGCTGTTTTGGGTAAAGGTAAAGAAAATTTTGGTCTTAAAACGCACTTAACGTCCGTAACTCCAGCAGTTTGGCTACCGCTCAACACTTTAGAAGTGTTATTGTATGAATTGAAAGAAGTTAGTGAAAATCCTATCTTTTCTGAGGTATGTAATTTATGATGTTCTTATGTAAATATATTCTTTCCATAGAAGTATTATTAATGGAAATTCATTGATTTTTAGAGCTACCAGAGATTGCAAGAAGCATTAAATAACTATGAACAGAAAGTGATAAGGGTGTCGAAGGATATGATTCAAATGAAATCGAGTAGCAAGATTCGCTAATAGTAAGTAAAACATTACATTAATGGAAATCATATTGGTCGATAAAGTTATACTTTGTTTCTCTGTTGTAAAAAATATACATATTATAAAAATATCTAATATGTGCGTGCGTGTATGTAATTGTTTGCACTGATAATACAGCAATCTTCACATCAGTTTTTATTCAATATTTTAGGAAAATGTATAAAAGATAAAACGTTATGTCACATGTTGTGTAATAACAATGGAAGAGAATGTTAAACGTAAATTGGGGCATGGATAACTGACATCAGCGCCATAAATATAATAATGATACCAAGAATTGATGCGACAATCGCGGCGATCATCTGTGGACATCTTTTGAACAATACCTGAAATTATCGGAGATTAATCGTCATTATAAATTTATGGCGATTGATTGTTTTATTTGCAAACAATAAAAAAAAAGACCTGTAAGATATTACCATTAAAAAAATTATTAGTGCAAGAACGAAAATTGTCCCGACAGGTAGAAGAAGAGATGCTGCCCAATAATGTCTCTGTATTTCGGGATCTAAAGAGAATTGATAATGACTTGTTATGAATCAAAATTGAATCTCTCAAGACTGTGTAAAGATACAGTAGTATCGAAAGTTTCTATCGGGATATCTCACCATTACGCCAATGAGTTTTGCGTACTTCGTAAGGTGGTTTACGAATTCTCCTTATAATGCTCGTATTCGTTACAATCGCTGAATCAAGGAGGCTTTGTGTGTTTACAGATTGTACTCCACTTGCGAACCAATTTCCTACAATGTACATACTTGTCATAACAGATTTGTAATCACTATTTTCATGTGCTCAAATGGGTAATGTAAATTTAATTAAGAAAGCAGCTTTGGTTTTATACAACTATCTCGGGTCAGTGAAAAGTCATTATTTATACTATAATATACGAGTGCCAACGATAATAATTATTGTACATTTTAGACTTTGTTAGGATACAT
>KQ435903.1:251653-264590 GCA_001276565.1 Melipona quadrifasciata
ATTTAATTTGTTGCCATATTCTGCGATTTTATTAAAGTACATAATAAAATAAATACGAATTTATACTAACTGTTGGACTATGACAGCTGTTCATCATAAAATAAAATGTTTTTATATAATTTATAATGAAAATGCATTCGACATGTTGAAAATAATGTAGCTAAATTTATATAAACTGGTGTTTTCTTTTTTCTTTTTTTTTGTAGAATATATTTTTACGTTGAATTTTTCGACAAGTTTTGTTATCAAACGCATAAAAAACACTAGTTTATAGATGTCCAATACTTTTATATATATGTATTAACAGCGTGTATATATTCGTGCATAAGTTAAGAAATCTTAAGTTCAGTTTTTTTTTTAGTATTGTTTTGTACGCCACGCATAAGTCTGTAATAATTAAATTTATTGACTTATAAACGGATGCGTACAATAAAATGTATTAACAACACTTACCCCAAATCATAAACATTATCACATGTTAAGTACAACGGTTCAACGAACTTATGATTCTATCATTCAGTTCTCTTTGGAAAAGTTGCTGAGTTTAGTTTTTTCTAAACCAATGCCCCGTTTCACCCAAGGAAACCATGTACATTTTAATTACACTTTCAAATCGTAAGGAAAGAATGAACAAATTCTAATTGAATGAATTCTAATTCTGATTGCGTGAGTGAATATAAAAATAGAAAAAGAAACTAATACGATAGCAAAATGTTAAATAAATCAATGAAATGAAACGGTTACATTGTTAGTATAAAATGAAAATAGACACCATTGTGCGTGTATCAATTTATGTCTCGGTTCTCTCAAGATAATGTACGTATAGGGTGTATAATGAATAATTTTACGTAAACGCGTGGCAACGCACACGTGTTTACGCTGGATTTCATTTTTTGCAAATATAGGAAACAAACGTATTTTTTCGACACCCTATATAAATATATATATATGTACATAGGTATATACACAACTATAGATTGTGTGCTAGTAGCATGGCGGGATTGAAAAAAACCGGTTGATTTGTTGATATTTTATACGAAAGTTCCAATTTTTCAGAAAAGTGCTGAAAATGATAAAAATATCAGCATTGAACGAGGAGTCTAGTGAAGAGAGTGAAGAAGAAGATGTGCCGAGTATCACGAAAGAAGCTCAAGTATGTGTCGGCGGTGTTAACTTTTTATTTCCTCCAAATATCTAACCTAACAAAATAACTTGTCAGTTATTAAAATTTGCCTAATGTATAAATGTATAATTTTTGTGTAAAATCGCCCATCTCGAAATCACAGATACTATTTCCGCTAAATACCTGTCTACAGTGATCTGTTCTAATCAATCATAATTGATATTTTTTTTTATTCAGAATCGTTTTGTTGTACGGATCATTCAATAATCGAGAAACGCGTTGTTTATTTCAAATGGCCACGTGAAATTCGTGTAAACTTTTGGGTTTGCAGTTCTGGAATTTTTACTTTTCAAAGGCAATCGGACTGACTGTTCATTATTGGTGACATATGCTTCACTGAAATGAGAAAAATTACGTCTGTTTCAGGAACAAATAGCTCTTACAGAGTATAACAGAGCTTTAGTGTTGTTAAAAGAAAATAAACAAGAAGATGCACTGGGTATTTTTAAAGATCTTTTAGAAACTGAGCTGTTGGATGAGGTTGAAAAACCTGAGATACCAGATGGTAGATCTAGGCCAATGTTGTCATTGAAATATTCTTGTTTCAAAAATATCGGCGCCATACAAGCTACATTGGGAAATTACGACGAGGCCATAGAAAATTACTGGGAAGCAGCTAATTTAGATGATACAGATGTAACGCTATGGTACAGAATAGGCACTTTAGCTATGAAAACCTCAAATTTAGAATTAGCATGCTCATCGTTTAAGCAAGGTTTAAAATGCAATGCAAATCACTGGCCATGTTTAGATAATATGATAACTGCCTTATACGCAGTTCCTGACTATATGAATTGTCTTTTGTACATTTCTATGGCATTAGAGCGTGATCCCAATTATGTAAAAGGTTTAGCTTTTCGTAATAAGATATTTAAGGACATTCCATGCCTTGAAGAATGCTATAAATTGTACAATAGCAACTGGCAGCTAGATCCTCCCTTATGTACTCAGTATGATCATTTAGTAGGAGATAAATTACTAGCAGAAGCAAAGGATATTGCTAAAAGATGGACAGAAACATGCAGGGTAGAGTTCTGTTCAAAACCATTGTCAGATCTAACGCTAAGGAGGGCCATAAAGAATTGCACTTGGTTAGATTTAGGAGAATGTTTATTGGATATGCATAGATACATCACAGAAAATAATTTAAGTTTTGTTAGTAGAATTAATTTAATTGTTCATCAGTCTGAGGAAATACTTAAAACACATATTGAAGGAGATACTGAGAGAAATAATGATGTTAATACCGATCAAGAAATATTGCAAAGTGTCATGACAAAGAATGAAAGTGAAATTGGAAAATCAATGGAAATAGATGACGCGAATTCTCCATTTGAAACATCCGATGACAATCCATGTGGTGAATCTGCAATGGAAATCGAAATGGAAGATGATAAAAAGTCATGTTTCAGTGATGTACAAATAATAGAAGATGAAGACCCGTTAAGAATATCAGATACAGATGCACAGTTTGAAGAACAAAGTCAGGCAAAAAATGATTCAGATGAACCAAATAACTTTGAAATAGATGAAAATGGAGATAAATTACAATTGGAAAAAATAATAGATGATGGTGTAAATGAAGCACAAAATGATAATATTAGTGATAAGGAGAGTAACAAATCCAATGATGATAAAAGTTTAAAGAAAGAAGACAAGACACAATGTAAAGCTGAAGAAAAATTAAATGAAAAGAGTGAAGGAAAAGAAGAAGTACAAAAGGTAAAAAAAAGGAGAAGAAGTGCTCTGTGCTTTCTGCAACAATGGGCTTGGAGTTGTAATAGTATGAGACGTTCGGCAAGAGTAAGAAGTTCAAATAGAAGAGAAGCTGAAAGAGATGATGTTCAATTAGAAGAGACTCTTAGAAGAATATTTCCTAGTACATTATTGTATGCATTTAAAGTACTTTGATACTTATGTAACTTATAATTGATATTATATAACTTGTATATAATATTTCATACAAGATACAGTAAAATTAACCAAAGATGATCCTTCTAAAAATATGGATGATTCTATGGATACAATGGACTTGTATCAATTGTTTGCTAATCAAGAAAACAATAGCAATACTATGGAAACAGTTAAAAGTTCTGAAAGTTCAAAATCACCAAGTCCTGAAACAAGGTAGATATTTAAGGATGTACAAATGTACAAGTTTTTGCATTAATTAATTTTTTTTTCTACAGTCGAAAACAAAATTATTTCGGTACAGAATCTGAGGTAGTTGATGTAAATATGTTTATTAATGAATACAGTGGTAAAAGTAATTTAATGATAATTATAGCAAAATATACAGAATTTTTATCCACAAAATGGAACCAAGAATGGTCTAAAGGAATATTAGAAATATATTTGCAAGCATATACATTCATGAGGTATAATAAATAAATATGAATATTTCTATAAATATGTTTCAGACAATAAAATGCATTTCTGCTATTTTACAGGGAGCATATTCCACATCCATCACCATTTGAAGAAGATACAAGTGATGACATATTAAAATTAGATACTGAAATGACTCTATTATTTGGCGAACTTCATACAGATAAATGGTTAAGCAACAAACCAGATATACTACCTTTTTCAACGTACGATTTATTCTATTGTTCTATTATGCTTTATTACGCTTTGTAATGCTTCTATTATGCTTCAACTAAAAAAAAAAATTAAGAAATTCCATTGTCTATTTTAGATTAGATAAACTTGGAACAGGATTGCCATCTGAGGAACTAGGGCATATAATTTTTACAAGCGTTAGAAGGGATATTTTAAATGAAGAAAATGTTTATATATTATTAAGGGTTTTGTGGCTCAAAGCTAATATTTTTTTGTGCCAAGGAGACACAGATATCGTTATTGAGACTTTAGAATTGGTAAGTTATTTTAATTCCAGCATAGAGAGATATTTTCTAATTTATCTCTTATCGAAAGTTATTTTTTAGTTATTAAGCCACATGCAAGAATTGGAGAAACAAAACAAAGTCGTTTATTTGAAACTGCCTAACTGTAAATATAATTCTAAAATCAGTATTAAAATAGTAGAGAAGAAACTTAAATCTATTCAAAGAGGACAAAAATTAGGAGAAATACAAAATCTGTATGACGAAAAAAAATACTCTGAGTTAGCCTATATATTACAAGATACGTTTAAGTTCGCAAAACAAGGAAATAAATTTTTATCCGTAAATGATAATATCGTTGATAGAGTACAACAATTATCCATGTTATTAGATAGTTTGTGGCAGCTACAACAATACGAAGAGTGTTACGTATGGGCGGAAGCTTGCCTTAACGAAGCATGGCAAAATTATTTAAACGCTACTGATGATGTAGAACAAAAGAAATGGACGAGCTCTATTTTAATGGCACTTGAAAAACTAGAAGCCTGTACAATTGAAGTGAGCACTTTTGTTGTAAAATATTTACCGGAAACACGTCTTTCAAGATTAGTACAAAATTTAGTGCATATTGTTTGCAATCAACTAGATGTATCGGAAACTACGGTAGAGATGCCACTTGAGACCGTCTTACCTTGGATTATATTGCATTACGTTTTACAATATAAAGAGGATAAAGAGAGAGCAAAGGCTGAATCGTCGTACAAAAATAAGCATAGCTCTAATTATTCTGAATCAGACGATGAGGACGAAGGTGTTCCAGCATCAGTCATGATTTTATTTATTGCTCATGATTTTATGGGAAGACACTCGTGGTGTTGCTACAACGAAGCAAAGCTCTTGTTTTTTACTTTAAATTTAGTTATTCCAAAGCTGGAAACACCTCAGTTTTCCATCATAAAGAGTAAAGTTTCAAAGTATTTGGAGCAAATATTTTATTGTCTATATGGTCATTATAATAAAGTAAACAAATGTCGGCCGAAACATATAGAAGAACATGGAGTGCCACAAATGAAAGTGACTTGGGAGGGAGCACAATTATTGTTCAATTTCTATAAACCCAAGCAAGTACCAGAATTTCATTCACCTAAATCTTTAACAATTAGTGCGGACACAGAAGATCTGTTTAAACGTATAATAAAGTTGATCCCTCCAGAAAGTGATCCAAATCAAGTGATCGATGAAATGATGGCTTATATAATGAGTGAACGAGAGACGATGCCGACCGTCAAGAAGCCTCTGCCACATTCCATGTCCACTATTTATTATTTGTTGGCAGATTTTTATTTCAAAAATTGTAAATGGAACACAGCTATTCGATATTATTTATTGGATTTGTGTTTCCACCCAACAAGATTGAGTTCTTGGACTGGATTAGCAATGTCGTCAGGCACTGTAATAGATACATGGTTGAATAAGTATAAACCAATGTTAGTATCAGGTAACAAGTAACTCCAGTTATTTATTAATATAATATAAGACAAGTTAATAATGTTGGTTATTTATTTTATATTTAGTAACGAAGACAGGCTTCTAGCGAAAGCGAAATTAACTCAGTCCAGTTATCGACACGCTGTCGAGTTGGATTCCTGTAATCATATTATTTGGACTGAATACGGAACCTTCGCGTATGTTGTACATTCATTTTGTTCACGATTGCTGAAACAAGAGACAGACACGTTAAGCATGGAACGATTTGAAGTCTTAGAAACTAGAAAAGAAGAAATGTTAGAAATCGCGTATCAGTGTTTTCAGTCATGCGCTCGTTTATTTATTGGCACTAAAGATGGAACAGTACCGCATGACGAAAGATGGCTGTATCAATATATGCTCGGCAAAGTAGCCGAGAAGAAAAATCAAGATCCTCCTGTATATTTAGAACATTATTCGAAGGTATTCGTTATTCAAATCTGTATGCAGTTGGATACAAGCGATATATATTCTAATTTGTTTATATTTAATTTCAGGCTAGTGAATTACTGTATAACAATAATGCACAATATCCACGTAGAATAAGTCATAAATGTCCGCAACCTCTTTCAGTTGAGGCGTTAGAAGTACATTATCGAATTCATGCAAGTATATTAAAATATCTTGAACAACATGAGGGGAAACCTTTGAAGAAATCTTTGGGACAGTTGCTTCAATTTCACCTTGAGAAATGTGCCAAGGGACCTTTCGTAAAATACACTTCAAAATTAAGCGAAAAGATTAAGGAGGAAAGTCATTCTACAAGTAATAAAAATGGAGTTGAGATGGAATTTACAACCGAAGCAGACAGAAATGTTGTTATGATTGGTCGGCGTTCAAATAGCATTGAAGAAATTGAAATCGTAGACAGAACAAATAAAGGATTTGAAACGAACCAACGCACAGAACAAGGGAAGACCGAAACACGCAAAAGACCTCTTGTAGAATTACCACAAGATAATGTGAAGAAGATAAAATTAGGTAATGTATCTCATTTGCAATTAATGCAAGATGTTGTAGCTTTAATAGATGATGTAATCACAAAAGTTTGTGATATGGTTTCGCAAAAAGAGAAGAATGATGACATTATGGTATTATCGAGCGATGAAAGTAACGAGTCAAAGTCACAAAGGAAAAAGATAAAAAAGACGATTGAAAAAGTGAAAGTGCATGAAAAGTTGGAAGACAGTAAGAAAGGTTCGTTAACGTCTTTAAAAATTGGCACCGCATTCGAAAATGAAGAGAAATCAGAAAATGTTCAAGATTTAATGGATGCTTTGATGAAACAAGCGATGGAAATTAGCCAGGAAACGCGACAATCTTCACCCGAAGATGAAGATACAAGAAAATTTGAAGGAAAGTGGCTGCAAAACGAAGATTTGCAATTGAGTAATAAAGAAATGAAAGATAAACATCCAGATAAAAAGAAACTTGCAAGTTCCTCTAAGGAAGAGGTGACTCTAAGTAGGAGAGGTTCACAAGAAAGTACAACAACCACGCAAACAACCACGACAACGACCGAAACGAATAATTCTAGCTCCAGTAGTAGCGACGAGTCAAGCAGCAGTGATGATAGTTCTGATAGTGATAGTTCAAGTGACACTGATAGCGATTCTGGTGAAAGTGAAAGCGAGAAAAAGAAAGAAGGCTCAGATTTCGTGCAAAAAGAAGAAAACATGACTGAGGAAGAAGTTGCAACTTTAATAGCATACTGTTTAGCTGGTTTAGAACAATGTATTTTAAGATTTCCAGAACATTATAAATCATTTTACAGATTGTCACATTTCTTCTTCAACAATAAGACTGCTAAGGACATAATGAAATGCAGAAATCTTTTGTTGGATAGCTATAATTGTCAATTTTATCGGGGTGAAAATTTTCAAGGTCTATTTGCTGATAGAAAAAGTACTAATTTTTTCAATGTAAGTATTTCTCATACGTTTCATTCATATCTTCTTTTTTTACATTTATATGTAAAATATGTAAAAAAGTATATTCAAGATAATTTTTCCAATACTAGTTGTTGAAAAGCAGCCGTATCAATTGACTGTATAATTTCTGTATTTTTTGACCTGCTGGTTAAATTAGCATAATCCACAAGTACCGAGCCTCTTGCAAATCCATCCATTACAGGACTCACATTTGTTACTATCGATTTTGTTACAAGTTGTGGCTGTAGCATCACTGCAGCAGCCATTGCATCTGAGACACTCCATGAATCAGACTTTGTTAAACTCTTTTGCTCGGCTTTGTTTAAAAAATTCACAATAGAAGAATTTATCTTCCCCAGTATATTTTTACGCCAATCCTGTTTAAAAATTATTCTTATTTTATGTCATTTCATATAAATATCGTTTCATTATATTTTTTTAAATAATTACCAAGGATATGTGGCTGTTGATTGCCGTTTCCCATGGAAATAAAATGTTTGTAGCATTCTTATGCAGTATCATATAATTAGCTTCTGGATCTTGGTAGAAATTGAATTCAACATTAGGTGAAATATTACCAATTCCAGAAACGCTAGAACCTAGTATAATGTGATTTTTTAAATATTTCAAAAATGAAGGTTCCAATGCAATTGCTGTAGCAACGTTTGTCGATGGACCAATGCTTAATAAAGTTATTTGATCTATAAAACGCAATGAACATAATAATTATAAAATCTTCAATTTATCGCATTAAATAATTCAATTAATTATTCACATGGATGTTGTTTTACTAAATCTACAAGAGCTACAGCTGCATGTTTAGTTTCGTCTACTTCAGGAATAATCTGTTCTGTAAAATTGAAGTCCCCTAGACCATCGCAACCAAAATAATTATCTTCCGTGTATTCATTATATTCATTTATTAATGCTTTCTCTGCTCCTTTGTAGACAGGTATCTGGAAAATATTCTAATATATAATGTTTCAAATAGGAGTTGTAATGTACTTACATCACTTCTCTTAGCAACAGTTAAAATTTTAAGTACATTAGTGACTGCATTTTTCACATATGTGTTTCCATAAGAACAAGTAATTGCTAAAATATCGTTTTCAGATTTAAGAATTAAAAATATAGCTACTGCATCATCTGCTCCAGCATCCGTGTCTATTATAATTTTTTTTTTCAAAGCATTAGCAGGCCTTAAAACAATTTTAATAGACAGTGTTTATTAGCTTTGTGTTTAAACTTTACATATAGTTACAGAGCTAATATAGCAAAGTCGTAAATTAAAGCATTAAGTGATGACATCATTAATGTAGCCATACCTAGCATTGTTTGCATCTACTTCGTACCTTACAATCAAGCTGCAAGAGTCATTTATGAATTACCATATGATATTGACTTGTAATCTTTCATTAAAACTAAATTAATTTGAAATTATTAAAGATAACATATTTATATATATTTAGAAAACTATTCCATTGACATCAATCCTGGATGGTATTTTGTTTCTCATGTTCCTCAGAATGTCTCAAATTGGTATTTTTCAATCTCGAAACGTAATTTTAGCTTCTGATCAAACTTTTATGACTTCTCTATATCAATTTGTTCTTAAGTAACTTGTTAATTTTTTACCTGATACCATATAATATCAAACAAAATGAGATTGCAGCAAAAAGATTGCAACAGAATACGCGTTTCTTCATCCTTCTTTTTTGTTTTCTAAGCAAAGAAAAATATTATCTGTATGAAGTGAAAACAATAACTGTAGGCAGTAATATAAAAAGACATATCTATTTAATTTTTGCATTAATACTACTGAATTCGCTTTTATACTTAACTGTTATCTCGTCTGACTTGTTCAACTATATTTATCTTAATGTATACGAGATAATTGTTACTTATCTTTTTAGGGCGTATGGCACATACCAAATAGAGAAGTTGATAGACCAGGAAGTTTCGCATTTCACATGTCCCGTTGCGTAACACTATTAATGCAAGTACTTAAAGAAACAAACGATGGCCGAATGTTGATGCAATTGAGCGTGCAACTTGGGAAAATACCAGAATCAGACAAGTACACTTTAAATAAAAAAAAAAGATATACTTTACTTTTAATGCACTTTCCAACCATCAAACTTACTCAATCATGCTTTAGCTTATTTGCATTTTGCTTGTCAGCAAAATAGCTTAAATTTTTTAATTCACAAAATTATGTTACTTTTCTAGGAAATATTTACGAGATTCAGAAAGAGAGCAGTTGTTTCGCCAAGCATTGACTCTTTGTTTACAATCTCTTAGAACTAAAGTGCAATTAATGGGAACGAGTACTTCTGATGTTACGTCCAGTGCAAATGCAGATGAAAGAACTCAAGTACTTCTTGACACTTATTGGGTTTATCAAAGAGCTTTGAAAAGCTTTCAGACTAAAGAACAAACTATACAAACACTTGCCTCCTTGCTAGTCGATACATATAAAACGTATATCGGTAATAAAGTAAGTTAACGCTTTGAGTAGAACATATCCTTTATGCAGTTATTTTGTTTAATATCTAACATTGTTCCCTTAATAGAATTTGGAAGGAAACGTTTTGGAAATTGCTACAAAGTATTGCAATGATTATAATTACAATCGAAAAGTATTAAGCAAGTTCTTCTCCAGTTTTGACAAGCCCTCCACCGAGAGTCAGACATCTCAGCCTCAAGCTACGTCTCCAACTCCTGTAATATCTACAGTTCTCTTTTTAGAATTAAATAAGAACATGTCGACATAAATGTAAATTTTATTTTTGTTGTTTGTATAGGTGATCATATCCCAACCACAAGTTACTTCCACGTCACCGCAATCCTCTCAAAGTCGGAAAACATATAAAAGTCTAACATCCACTGGCCGACCAAGAGGACGTCCACCCAATGTGAATAAATATCTACAAGCCATGCAGCAAAGCAGTAATGCAATGAATCAATTCAACGCAAAAGCTACTTTCGCAAATTACATGGGTGCATCAGGAAATCGTTCCTTGATGAATCCCTATTTTATGCATCCATTGGTTGATCCAAATATATTATCCGCGTTATTAACAAGCAGTTTAGGAAGCAGTATAATGGATCCTTTAACAGCAATGAATTACTTGAATCAAATGGGTAATTATCAAGATATTTTGAGGCAATACCAAAGCAATCTCTCTTCTTTGTCAAATCTGACCAGTGGATTGGCTAACACTATTGCTACAGCACCTAATATTAACAGTGTACCGACAATGAGCACTTCTAGCTCTAGTATGAATGTTGTTCCCACTATGAGCAATTTGGGCAATTTGAATAATTTGACGGTGCAACAGCTGCTGAGTCTAAGTAATTCTACAGCAACGACTGCACGTTCTACGCCTATGTATCAACAAGCAGCCACGACGAAGACTACGACTACTACATCAATAACTAAAGACAGACCTAGTATATCAATAACCCCAGTGAATACAGCATCGTCTAAAAGTAAACCATCAAAACAAAGTCCACAGAGTGAGTCTTTGCCAGTTCAACTTCCAAAATCTCTACAGATATCACAGCCACCAAAGCCTATCTTACAACCACCAACTACGCAAGTGTCTCTCTTGAAGCCATCAATTATTCAAACACACGTTAAAACTAGTCCCCCAAAACAAATAAGCGCTCCTCAAATTCGAGTGTCAAAGTCATTAACCGAACCTCAACCAGCGCACAATCCTTCTTTGTCGCACTCTCCTTTAAAAAGTAATACTACGACAAACCCATCGGTGGTTCCGCAAGCTGCACACGCAACGATAAGTTCGTCAATCATGAAGCAAACATTATCCATGAATGTACCAACTTCTCATTCAGGAACTTCGTTGCAACATAAATTGTTGTCAAAGAAGAATTCGCAAAGATCATATTCGCAGACAAGTGTGCAAAACGTAGTTAGAAAAACAAAACCAACTAAAACAATGTCCGCGTTGCCCAGCAACTTGTCGAATATATTGAACGCAATACCTGGAAATTCGACAATGACGCAATCACCTTATATACCACCAGAACTGAGCGGAATCTCTGTAAGCCCGGTGAATTCTCAACCAAGCTTGAAAGGTCCAAGTACAAAGTATTCGCACTACAAGAAGTTATCGAAAACTAAACCGGCATCGATGGATATCTCTAGCTCCTTGCCAAGTTCATATTCTCAAGGGAATTCAGTAGAAGCATTCTCAATGCTTTCCCAGTTGAAGCAGCATTCACATTTAGAAATTATACCTCAACAAAAATGTCAACAAATGAAATCCGCCATGGAATACACGAAAAACTTGTCTTCCGGTGTGAATGTACTTCCACAAAAAGTGTCAGAATCTCTGAGATCGTCAGATTGCAAAAATATGTACGATCTACCGAGAGGAAAGTCGAATAGTATTTCTAACAAGAAAGGGGAAAAGTCCACCAACGATAGTGTCGAGATTATAACACTGGACGATTGAAACCCCACCATAAAAACATTGTTAATATTTCATCCTTTTCATAAATTTTACGTTCCATTCTGGAGTTCATTGATGTATTGTTCATGCTGAATGCAATTTGTCATCCGCAATTTACGATGATCGTGGTGTGTAAATAATAAGGTACACAATCATGCGAATAATATTTTCTAACGCTTTTGCAGCGTACAATTTGATTTCCACGAAGAACGACTGAAATAGTTCGCTAGCCTTCTCACTTCCGTGCCTAATGAACGGTTTAATTATCACACGTGAAAATAGATAATAATAGACGTATTCTAAAGTATGAAAATATTTGAGATGGAATTTTTCCATAAAGTATACATATATCCAAGAAGTTGTATCCCAAGAACGAAGTAGTGAAAATTTAATTTTTCACAAGTTAGGATGACACAAGCCTCAGGATGACAATGCTTGAATATCACTACTTTTCACGAAGTTCTGGTAACAATTAAAATAGTAACACAATGACGAATATAATTTCACAATAATTCCAGGGAAACGTTTTTGCATATTAACAAAACGATATATTATTTTTCTACTATGTACATTCATTAATCAATACAATTTTCTTTGTATGTAAAAAAAAAAGAGTAGACAAGTGTAATTAAATGTTAGCAAAACATCTGTTTTTTCATTTTAAAAAAAGTATATCTATATATATGTATATACAGAATCCGGCCAAATAACATGAAAACGGATGCGATTTATGATTCTTTATGATAAAATAAGAAAAATAAAGAATAAAAGTTTTTAGTTGGAGGTTTTGTTTTTCGAGAAGATAGAGTTTAAAAATTTATTATGTATATTTATATGTATTTAGAATTATATGAATTCGAGATGGCAGGAAAGAATAATTAACAAGAAGTTGCCCTTGTACAAAAATAAGAAAAAATGTAGAATAAAATTTTTTTATTTAAAGTTTTGTTTTCAAAAAAATTATTATATATG
>KQ435903.1:269517-285928 GCA_001276565.1 Melipona quadrifasciata
TGTTTAAAATTGTTTGATTATAAAGATATTAAAGTATTTCTACAGCAAGTGTGTTGCGCTTGTATATAATTTAAATTTTTTTAAACCTCATTGCTAATTTTAAAAGCGCTGTTGTTGCACAATTCGCGTAAGTGTTTACGTATTATCAGTAGAAAATAAATTACAGTTCGAAATGATATATTATTTAAAGGAGAATTAGTCAATATAAGTAATCTTGAATGCACATTATTTGCATCATATAGTTTCAAATTTTTCTAAATATATTTTTCGGACATTTACATTAATTTCTCATTTTTCTTTCTAATTTTAATTCCAATTTTTCATTCAGTTCTAACACCTTCTCCTATTTGAATGTCCAATTGAATTTCTATTTTGTAAAACAATAATTTCTGTATAAAATCCGCTTCTGTGTCGTAATATTTATTTATTTATTTGTAAATTCTTTTAGAAAATTCTTTTACAAAATTTTACAACTGTTAATTTGCTATTCTACACGTGAATTAGTATCGTAACCATGTCGAGATTCAACAGCATATGTACATACATCGAAGGAATTTTAAAAAGCATATATGCGCATTTGTTTGTATTTTTTTTTAAGTAATAATAACCACAAGCAGAATGTAATTTTATTTAACTCTCGCGCATGCTTTTTCTAACAGATCTCTCTGTGGATCTATTTTTATTTCTTTTCTCCTTTGATTTTTCCTGCCATTTGATTTCCCTCATTTTCTTTTTGCCGGTGTCGCCGCTGATCCAGTCGGTAAGATAGAACTGCGGCGCCATATTTGATCCGATTATAGCACTATCTGGCATTGCTTTCAGGAATTTCTCCCTCGTGCCGGCCAACATCATCAGGTCACGTGACAGTAGTATATTGATACGTGTCGACGAGGAGAGCCACGCACGACTCGCTACGGCTTGCCAATCGGGCACACGCAGCCGAGTTTTCCTCGGGTTCTCGTTTTAATCTAGTGTTACAGCATTGTTGACTCGAGAGTAAGTGAAAAGACGTCGTAGCACCGTGACCCTTTAGAATAGTTACACCTCGGATTCGAGATGGGATGTAAGTACGCCGCTTCCAGACAAAAAATCTCGAAAATCTTTTATTTAGGATTATAGCCGATATGAATCGACGAGGATCGTAACCTCTCGATTTCTTCTCCTTTGCAACATATTGCTCGTCCCATTGAATTTTCAACGTTTCACATTTTTGATCGGGCGATTTCGCCGACGCGACAATTAACTTTCCACCGTGTGTTTTTCAGTTAAATTCCTAGAGGTGATAAAGCCGTTTTGCAGTATACTTCCGGAAATAGAGAAGCCGGAACGTAAAGTAAGTCTGTATTCAGTTCATCTTTCCATTGTTTTATATTTACAATATTGCACACTCTCGTTAACGTAATTATTGTTGTTTGTGATCTATTACAAAAGATCTCTTTGTTGATGTATCTGTAGAATCCAGTTCTACTTGAAGGTTTCTTTACACTTTAAATATTTTTACAGATTCAGTTTCGAGAGAAGGTACTATGGACTGCGATTACCTTATTTATCTTTTTAGTATGTTGTCAGGTGGGTTGTTTTGTTTACGGGCACCAAGTCACGTTTTATCAAACTTTTGCAAACCTAATAAATCGCATATTGTACCCGCAGATTCCTCTGTTTGGAATTATGTCTTCAGACAGTGCTGATCCTTTCTATTGGATTCGAGTAATTCTTGCATCAAATAGAGGGACTCTTATGGAACTGGGAATTTCCCCCATTGTTACGTCTGGTTTGATCATGCAACTATTGAGTGGTACAAAAATAATTGAAGTTGGCGATACTCCAAAGGATAGAGCTCTTTTCAATGGCGCTCAGAAATGTAAGGGAAATACAAACTGTTTCGAAAGTAATTTTATACGTTTCTAAGTCATAACGTGTAACTTGTTTTCCTCTTGATTTTCTTTTGCAGTATTTGGAATGGTTATCACTGTTGGTCAAGCGATTGTATATGTAATGACTGGAATGTACGGCGATCCAACAGAGATTGGAGCTGGTGTTTGTTTATTAATTATTATTCAGTTGTTCGTTGCTGGATTGATAGTATTATTGTTGGATGAATTGCTCCAAAAAGGATATGGATTAGGAAGCGGAATCTCTCTCTTCATTGCTACAAACATTTGTGAGACAATCGTGTGGAAAGCGTTTTCCCCAGCTACAGTTAACACTGGTACGTTTATACTCCTCTATATTTCTGAACTTTGACTATAACGACATCTTTGTTTCAACGTCATCAGGACGCGGCACAGAGTTTGAGGGTGCAGTAATCGCATTGTTTCATCTGCTCGCTACGAGACAGGACAAAGTTCGAGCTCTTCGTGAAGCGTTCTACAGACAAAACCTTCCTAATCTTATGAATTTACTTGCAACTATCCTCGTGTTTGCCATTGTGATTTACTTCCAAGTACTACAGTGGAACTATTTTAATTTGGAATAGGCGCAAAAAGTGTTGATTAAAATTATAATGATGATTTTATTTTTAGGGTTTCCGCGTTGATTTGCCAATCAAATCTGCCAGGTACAGAGGACAGTACAGCAGCTATCCTATTAAACTGTTCTACACGAGCAACATTCCCATCATTCTTCAATCTGCGTTGGTGTCGAATTTATATGTTATTTCACAAATGTTGGCTGTCAAATTTCAAGGAAACATTATTGTGAATTTGTTGGGAGTGTGGTCCGACATTGGCGGTGGTGGCCCAGCACGATCTTATCCTGTTGGTGGATTGTGTTACTATTTGTCACCGCCAGAATCTGTAGGCCATATACTTCAAGATCCCATCCACGCTATCCTTTACATTCTTTTCATGCTTGGTTCTTGTGCTTTCTTTTCGAAAACGTGGATCGAGGTTTCTGGTAGCTCAGCAAAAGCCGTAAGAACTTGTGTTATTTCTTTCTTTTTTTTGTTCTTATATTTAGTAGATTTCGTATAGTGATTAAATTTAAAATTGTTCTACAGGTCGCAAAACAGTTGAAGGAGCAACAAATGGTAATGAGAGGCCACAGAGACAATTCTATGATTCACGAATTAAATAGATATATTCCGACCGCGGCGGCATTTGGTGGATTGTGTATCGGTGCTCTGTCCGTACTTGCCGATTTCCTTGGTGCAATTGGTTCAGGTACTGGTATTTTACTCGCCGTCACGATCATATACCAGTACTTCGAGATCTTCGTTAAAGAACAAAGTGAAATGGGTGGGATGAGTACGCTACTTTTCTAAACTCAATTTACATAGACTTTGAAAGTGAACTTTTTCAATTCTGAAGGACTGAATAATAATTTATTGTGAAATAAGTCCACTCAACGTTGAATGGTGTTGATTACTCGATGGAGTAATGGAAGGTCTTCAATACGAATCGCACATTTTTATTCCCTGTTTGCCGTTAAGAGGATCACATGTATAAATACATATATATTACATGATAGCTTTTTTTCCTTTGAAAATTCTTTTTTCTTTTTTTTTTCTTTTTTAAAATATTTGATTGCCAATCTTATTCACAATAGAAATGTATCGGTTTCGCGATTTGCAAGTTTTGCAATTAATATTTTTTAATTTGTGCATCGTGAAAAATCATACCTCTTTTTATATACGAAACATTTAACAGTGACTCTACACTGTGTCAATCAGTATCAAATGGAATTTTGAACGATATACGTTGACAAAGCGTAAAAGTTCGCACTCGGATGTGTAATATGTAAAATGCTCGAATGTAAATACAAGCATTCTGTGTGCTTTGAATGCTCTGGATTTACATGCAAGATACTATATCTTTCAAACAACGAGCGATGTATATAGGAAAAAAAAAATTAAATATTTTCAGCATTTTTTACTAGTGTTTTATGCTCCGAATAATACGGAGTCATGTAAAAGACTCTCTTAAAGCGCACGATTATGATCGTGACGTTTACATGAATCGAAGCATTGCATAATATATAATCATTTTGTCAGGACGAGACACCCACCTAGGGTATTCGTACAACCAATTCGTACAGTGTTCGCTCATCACAGATATCATCATTCCTGTGTCAATAACGATACAAAGTAATATTCTTTTCTTGTATTTAAGTAAATATGTTTTTATAAAAATTAAAATTTTTTATTTATCTTGTTTTCTTTTTTGGTCCTGCATTAATTTTTTTCTTTTTTTTAATCAAGGTTTGAGAGTAGCGAACTGTTTTTTAACTATAAATGAAAGTTACATTTGCATTGTATTTATATATCGTATTATACTATACATTGTTTAGTTGTATTCAGATATTAGTAATTTCTGTTTTATATAATACAAATGATACCTATTATTTTATACGTAGAGTTGTTATTAAAATATGACTGAAAATGTATTATTGTTACACACTTCGAGGATAGTGGAAAACTCAATGTTTAGACATTGATTCACGATATCATTTTAAATAAATATGAAATATATTAATGAAATAATAATTGAGAGGTTCCACTGATGTAATTTAATAAAACAATTTAAAAATATTTTTTACAAAAACGTAAATTTAAAGAAGGTATTAATATTTATTTTTAGTATCTTCTTAATATCAACATTGATTTATCATAGATTTGTTATTTTATTCGTAGAAATATGTACATACGTTAGAAAATTCAACTGTTCATTTTTATTGTAAAAAGAGGGCAGCATAAAGCGGACCCAATGTATGAATATTGGATAACAAAAGTAAACGAAGCGTTTCCGTAAACCGTGAAGTTGGAGTAGAGGTATCCGTATCTCGCCAAGCGATGTTAGCGCCTTCGCTACGCGTGAAAAGAGCGGGTGATGGAACATTTTCGCGCATATAGGCCCATACACATTCTTTCATTATAGTATTTATCTGCAATAAGATATTTTATTTTAGCTCCAGATATTATGTATCAGATTATCATTGAATATCATAAAAACCAACCTGTTGCGGTTCTAAAACTGGCAAGACATCTCTTATACTTGCTAATGGAGGCGGTAACAGTTGACCAAGTGCCATAACGCTTACGAGTAAAACACCTTCGTCTATATTCCAGTTGGCCATAACTGTAGCAGCAATACCTCTTAATAAAACCGAGCAATAAGCTAAAGCTGGTCTGTACCAAGCTGTCAGTTCTAACAATGTCCACAATAATGGAACATCCTTGAATGTTCGATGGATTTGTAAATCTCTTTCTATAGTAACCTAGTACAATAATTGAATTAAAGTCAATTGTTTACTTTGGTTTACAACTTTACTTCTATACGGTTAATAATACCTTTGTAAATTCTTCATCGGGCCATGGTAATCCATTATACATAACATCAGGTGAGACAAGTTCAACCAACAATAAACTGACCATTGTTAAAGCATCTAGATTAACAGGATATCGTTCCGATTCACGATTACTACAACATGCCTATTGAGTTTGGATTTTGAATAAACTTTTATTTAATAGTTTTACTCGACATGATGCTTTATAGAAACTTTACCTTTATTACATCAATCAGTAATATTTTATTGAGAGCAATAATTTCTTTGTCAATGTTATTTTGTGGTGGTGGTCTCCGAGGACCATGTCCAATTACTCCAGCATGAAATACAGAAGAATGTTTCTGAGCTAACATCGTGCTTGTAACCTAAGTCAAACAACATTCATATAATTTTCCATAGCAATTATTATTTACATTTTTACCTGTTTGTGATTTTGATGTAAAAGTAATGTTTCCTCAAACTTCGGTACAAATTTTTCTTTTGCACCAAAATATTTAGCGGGATCATTATTGATACTGTGTCCCAAAATTTCTCTTAGAGCTAAAACTCGAGCACATGGCGAATAAAAAGTTAAATCTTTTAATAAATGGCAAACAATTTTCACACCTTGCTGTTTTTTCGTGATATCTAAAATCCACAATTTTATCAGAATTTTGTTTTTTTTTTTTTTAATTAAAAACTAATTGAATACTTACCATCTTTCTCTATACATAAAAAGAAATACTGAATTACAGCTCTTGTTAATTTTAAAGTAAGTTCTACATTTGGGGTAAAATTATCTTTCTCGGGCATGCTAAACAAGTCCAACATTTTAGCAATGTCATTAGCTAAATCGAAATCAGTCGTCTTTGTTAACAGAGCGGAAATTTGGGGCAAATTAAATTTTATAGCTTGAGTTATCATTTTTGGCCGAAGTACTACTGCCTTGTTAGATCTTTCCCACCTATATAAAGACATAAGAAATTACATAAATATGCAAGTAGCATAAAACTTATTTAATGTACTTACTTTAGCAATATTGTAAGATTTTGGAAAAATTGTTCCGGTTCTTGTTTCCCTATGATACTTCTGTAGTTTATATCCCTAAGAGATTGTTCTACTATTTGTGTAAAGTAACTGTGGCTAGCTAATATATTTTCAGTTTCAGACTTATTGGAAGAAAATAATATGATGTTATTAGAAATAAGTCGTATCAAAGCAGCAAGATGAAATGTAGTTACAGCTTTGACTAACATATACGACGCTGCAGATATTAATATATTGGGGCTTTGACTTCCAAGGAAACATAGCAGTCTGATGGCTGTTTGAATTCGCAGCGGAGTTTGACTTAAGAGTAACGGTAATATCACTACAAACTCCTGTTTAATTGAATTCAATAAAGCAATATTTGCAGATTGTGGCCCATGTGTCCTCAAAAGTAAATCTATTTCTTGTAATACTAACTCTAGTATCTCAGAACATACACTTTTCATACTTTGTGCAGCATTAACGCTATGGTATCCCACATTACTTGTGCTCAAACTTGTGTCCAGTAAAATATTTATTAACTGAGACCCTCCTTGTTCACATCCTAGTATCAAGTGAACAGTTAAATCTAATAGAGCTTCTGGTTGATTGTCAAAATATCTACACCAGTCTGATGCAAATAAAGCTAATTGTGGGATAATATCTGGCTTTACTGCAACAAAAGAGATAAATTACATTTCCATTTTTACATTTGATATATCTACTTACATGTTTGTAACACGTCACTAGTTATCGCTTTTAAAAGAGTTTGCGAAAGAGAGGCCAAATTTAAAAGAAATGGAACAGTAGCCAATTTCTGGTTCTTTGTATCCTCATCTATATTTACATCTTCCTGTAAACTCCACTGAAAATATTACCGTTGTTATTATTATCTTTATTATTACTATTAACATTATTATTAATATATTTCGAGGAAAACATCGATTAATATTGTAGCATGTAGTGCAATTTTTACTTTGAATAAGTCTAATAATGCTGCTGTAATATCTTGAAAGTGACTACCAGCCAAGTGCCCTAGAATTCCAACCACGGAATTCAATTTTGGATTTTTAACGTTATGTTCATTCTTCATTGCACAAAAATCCTTCAGACCGCATGATAATACTCTAGTAATAACTGTATTTGGGAAACAGCTTCCAACGTGAGCTACTACCCAATCAAAATGAGGACTGTGCAACACGCTAGTGTCCAACAATGCTTTGATGCAAGACTCTGTGTCTGAATGCATAAGACATTGGAGACATTGAGCTGTGATATCGATCAAAGTACGGGTGGCGCAACAAGACATCCATTGTTGAAGGAAATCGTTAATTCCAGCATTCGCAGGCAAGTTTCCACGTTTTGCATATTCCGAAGAAAGTTTACCTGTTACAAAATTAACATTTCATTAATAATTTAAGTTGATCATTAACTGAAGTTATTTTAATGATTATATACCTAACAATTCCAGTGACCATGCTGAAATAATTGGCGCCCACGCTTCTGGATTTCCATGAATGAAACTACTTAAAACAGTGTGAATCTCTGCTATTATAGTTTCCTCACATATCGCCAAGTTCTGATTTGTCTAGTGAAATAACATACATATTAATAGAACAGCTGCAACTATATTATAGATTTTACGCAGAAGTTGCACAATTGCCGAGCTTACCTCGAGCTGGCGAACATATTTGGTAACAGCAATAAAAAATACGTTGCAGAAATATTCGAGCACAGCGTCTCTTGCAGCAGGCACATGTCGAAGTAAGGAGAGGGCTGTTCGCGTTACATCGAGTGTGCTCGTGCTATGAGTCGGTCGAACTGCCCCTGAGATAAATTTTCTAACTTCTGCCAGGATGTCTTCAGGCGATAACGCTCCCGTGGAATGCAACATCTTAATTTTAGTCCCTCAATCACGAAGATATAAATACGATCATGTTTCCTTTTGAGTGTTTGAGGTTAAGTACAATCGCAAGACCAGTTAACGTCGGGAAAGCTTAATGATAACCATGTTTACTATCATCACTGCTACTATTTATATTTTCAAAGTTTAAAAAATATAAATAAAAACAAATACGAGAAATAACCTAAAGCGTGATATGTAACAAACGGTCTTGCTTCGTTTAAATGGAAGTTTCACTTGCTGCCGGTAGATCGCACGCGTCACTTTTACGACTTCAATTCAAAATCAAAGATCGTTTTCAAAATAGAAATTTTTAACTTTTAAAGTTAAAGAGGGCAACCATACAAAATGGTAAAATGTTAAAAACATTATGTATTAATCATAGTCGTATTATACAGCATGTACATATATAATATCTAAAGAGGCCAATTTAGAAATATAAATGAATTATAAAATATAAATTTATTCGTTATTAATGAAAATTATTTTATGAACTTTCTTTCGTGTATTTGAACTGAGATTACATTCGCGCGTTTCTTCGAAAATTGTTCTTCAGTAAAAAAATAAACGAATGTATTCTAAAAAAATATATGACTGATCGTAAATAAATATTCTCAAAACTATAAAAATTGTTTGCAACTACACAAATATAAAATACATGATTTAACGTTTGTTAAAACGTTCGCCTTTTTTCAAAAGCAATGTTACTTGACGTTTTTAAATGTCCATTAAACATTCAGCTTGCAACATTTTATCAAAAGTAAATTATGTGAATAACAACGTATGGAAGCCGTCTCCTCAAGAGATATTAAAAATTGTGCGCAGGCGAAGAAGCATCTTTTCAGCGTCTTTTCTTTTTTTCTTGTTTCCGCGGCCTGTGCGGTCTCCTTGGCGTTACTTGAGGACTGTTCTCAGAACATTCTACGTCACTTGGATCGTCCTGCAATTAAGTTTACAACGTATAACAAAAGTAGAACGAGTATCAGAAAGACGATTAAGTTAATCACAAGAGACATGAAAAGATACTTTTAAAGCAGCTATGCCATCAGAGGGTCCTGCTTGATAAATCACTATTGCTAGTAAACATACAATTTGAAACACCGCACCAATGTATAACCCAAACCTTAACAACTGTTCGAACAAAGTCTCTTCTGCTGGGAGTAAAAGTCGCTTCAACTGTGGATCAGTATCAGCCATTTCTAAATACTGAAAAAAAAAGAAAAGAAAGAAAGAAGAGGATGATCATCTCCATTTGTTTGTTGAGTTTTTACGCTTGGAAAATGTTTTTTACAGAAATATATACAGAAAATTAATACTGTTCAAGCATATAACGGACTTACTCCCACAAGTCTAGTTTATGCTCAATCTGCATGTTAAATGACCATTGTTAAATTGAAAACATTTGTATTTACGAAATATGAACGATATTTTCAAGTTGTAATCGCAATTTTCGTGCATCAGAATACCTCTCGTTTGCAAGCAGCTCACATTTCAAACGCTACTGTCGAATGCTAAAACACTGTCGCGTACTTAGAAATAATCAATAATCTAAGTAACAGCGATCGTGTGGAATTTTCGTGCCATACACGCTCGACAAATACTGCCAACTTTCTCACTGACGTTTGCGCCGACAATTACGTATATAAATGTCAGTTAATTTTCGCCGAAACGTCGAGATATACGACGGAGTACAATTTAAAAAACAGGCGAGTGAGATGATCAAACGCCAATCAATTTACCAAATATGTTTTATTCATGAATGAACGACAAGTAGTAAATCTTGTAAACTTTTATTTACTTTTTTTCGGCCAACGGAGAGACAAACGTGAATTGCTCGTCTCTCGCTATTCCCTTGAAGTTGTCAGCAGAACGTTCGTTCATATATTTTAAACCAGATGTCGCCCCGATTGGTTATTCGATTTAAGCGCCAGCTACCAACGATGAGCGACATTAACGTCTTAAATCATCAATGCGTTGAAAAAGTAAACGTATCATTAATTTTCGTAAACAGAAGTCGAGACGATATTCTCGCAATGGTAGAGCGACGTATTCAGAGTCTCGAAAGCGAATTATATCTCACGTTCGTCGGAAACAAATTGACGTAGTTTCGGCAAATTGAAAATGGCGGGCTGATGGCAGCGCCGGAAGTTATCTGGTTTCGAGGCTTCATTGCTTGCGAGTCCGTGGATGTGAACCTTTGTTTTGTACAGAAGAATGGCTGCCATCTTTAGTTTTCGATGGATGTTTTCCGAAGAGATCGTGAATTCTCGTATTTATTGTGGTATTTAATAACGTAATAAAACCTTGGATAGTGGAATAACGTTGCCCGCGATGTAAAGAGTGTTTTTTCGTTTGTTATTTAAGCTGCCCTGGTGTCAATTCCATTGAAAAATGCTTGTGTTTACATCCAAGTTTAAAGTGAGCTTCTATATTCCTGTCATATTAAGGTAAGCAATACATTTTTACGAATTTCTATTGTGCGGAATGGGACGAGAGTTGCGATCGTTGCGACAGGTGTTCAAAATTCAGATGGACTGTCACGCAAAAGACAGGTGTAACGCTGCGTTTTGCTCGTATTGTGAATTGTTCAGTGACGTTCAAATTGTCTTCTATATTTCATGTTTTTTCCCTCTTTTTCTTGCAAATTGTCTTCGAGAGTGCGGAGCAGTATCAGTGTCGGACGAACTTTCGACAATTTTACCGATGTTCGTCGTACTTCGGTCGTTTAATCGTTTGTACTTAGCTCGATCAAAAGGGAGAGAAAAAAGAGAGAAAAAAAATCTTCAAACGTCGCGAAACTTCCTCGGTCAGAAGAATTGATCTCGATTGCAAATATTCCGTCGCCTTTTTTGCAACGAGACCAGAGACTTTAAAAAGTATTTGTTGATCGTAATTTTTGTTTCGGAATGGTGGCAACAATGATTAGTAAAATGGTGAGTACAGGTCAACCACATCGTACACATACTACTTGACGTTGTTTGATTCACACGATTATCAACGTTTATATAACGTTTAAATGTACATTTCGCATTTTTCTTTTCTCCCTTCTCCTTTTTTTTGCATCCTTCCGCGAGTAATTTATTACGAACGAATTATACCCTTAAGATATTCTGCGTTAGATGCAAGCTGGAACTGTTGAATTTCTTTTTTCTCTGCTGCTTTTCGTTGGTAAATCTACGTCTAATTTTATTCAGACATGTAAAATCAATTATGTTTTTTTTTATGAATTACTGTCTGTTGATCGTGAAAAAAATTGGTGCACAAATTAAAAAGATAATGTACTTTCGCCATCTCATTCCTTTTCACGACTAACAAACCTGTATCTAACCCTACTTTGCGAGCAGTATTCATAATGTTCATACAATAATAATCAAAAATAGCAAAAATAAATGAATAAATTTAGGATTCTTGTTATGATACACGTTTACTTATTTCAAACGGAGAAATATAAAATCTAAAATTAATTCATTAGTAGATATTCTATGGTTATATAGTATGGTTGTAATGACGTACATCTATGTATATGTATATTTCATTCAGACAGTGTTTCAATTGATATTAATGTATATCTCGTTACAAACTTTCTTGTAGTTAAACGATCGTTATATTTTACTATATCAATACTCTTGTTTAAAATTTCAGGAATGTACTTTTGATGTACGATATTACTGATTTCGTAAGGTTATGAGATAATTTTTAACAGGATTTCGTCAAATTTCAAGACGTAAGATAACTCACAAATGTTATTTAACAACGTTAACCAAGCAAAGGGAAGTTTGTATATTGAAAACTATTTCACGGCGGGAATGGAAAAATCTGCCAGGCGGCGCTGGTTTCTCTGCTAGGTGGCCATATTGTTGATGCGTTCTCTCTCTCTCTCTCTCTCTCTCTCTCTCTCTCTTCTCTTTTCTCTTTCTCACCCTTTACCTTCACTACCATATACATATGTGCCTGTGTATATATGTATATCTTTCCTTCCTCTTTTATCCCTTCATTTACTTTTATCGATCCCTGTCATTCTCTTTTTTCTTGATCCTTTCTACTCTTGTCTCTACTATTTTCTTTCGTCAGCCCCCCTTTTGTAAAATTTCTCGCATCTTTTTTTCTGTCACATTGAATTCCCTCCCCCATGTGTCGTCGTACGTCACGTCCAGAAAATTTGAAATTTATCGATCCTCAACGATGTCTCTCCAATATTCATTTCGATTTAATTATTTCTCGTACGTTGTAACACGGCGGTGTCCTATGATCCCGCACGGGATCTAGAATTTCGAAAGTTAAAACTGCCATCAGTAGAATAAATCGCAAAGAAAAAATTGATATTTAAACATCTTAAATCCGTCGAAGCCAGCTGAATGGTTCCTGTTTGTCAGATCAATTTGTGTGCAGGGGGTTGTTGCAAAGTCTCAAATTCGGAATATTCGCGGTAGTGGGATAAGATATGTTGTTCGTTGGTGGCTATTTGTAACTAGAAGCATCACCACGAATTTCTTCAACTAGACCAGTATAAATTCGTCATGCAGCTTAACTAAATTTTTCTCTTTCCGCACGCATGGTGGAACGCGTGTCCTCGTCAAAATACATTTCTCCGATAGTTCGAAGCACAAGAGCTTAAAAATGCGATCGAAGCTAAATCGATCGCATGCGAATGAGAAGAAAGCAGAGGTTTAAATGCTCTCGGGCTCAAAATTTAATTTGGTGGGGTACGCCTCTGGTGGCAGCGCTTGCTGGCTATGAAGTGAAATCGTATCGACCGCAAGGGAGAAGTTGGCGCGCGGTGACGGGCACGCGCGACACATACACACTTGATTTGCAAAAGAATCGAAAGAAAGTTGTTTAAAAGGATCCATTCATTGGCCAAATTTCAGCTACTAAAAATTTCAATTAACTTTATTTTGCTCGTAGGTTCCCCCCTCTTATTTTGAATAATTTCGAATGATTTTGCATGTTTAGCTTGGTATTTAAGCTTCTCGGATATCGATGGTTTTTTGGCCATCAATTTGCTAAAATTGCAGGGACAGATTGCTTCCAGAAATCTGGGTTATATACCATGCAATTCTTTTTACACTTTTTTCGTTGAATGCAATGGTGAAAGATTTGTTCTTCCTGAGCTCGCTGATTCTGTTTCTCCGTCGTGACCATTACTATTGGTCAACTCTGCTGACGTCATCGAGAAAGGTCCAATAGGACGACGTCAGTGCGTATGCACGCTACTAACGCTGCTACTTGCTTGTAGCGACGGTGCAACACGTTTGCATGATCAAATTCGCGTTATCGCCAAGAAATAGTTAGGATAGGTTATTTAGCAAGACAGATAGAGTATGTTTAGGCGAGATGTCTGTGGATGGATATAATGGAAATAAATTTAAGTATTTCCAAATTAAAAGGCTTAAAGATTTCTTGTAGATTTTTTTCGTTCTTCTGTTTTGGAAATAATACGGAGGCGATGATTCAAAAGATTTATTTCGAGTATTTATCTAAAGTTGATCGTTAATCATATTGATCGGAAAACCGAGTATGCGTGTAGGATTGCAGCGGTTTATCTAAAAGCGAGGCTCAATTATATCAACCGATTTATAATAGCATCTGGTCGTTTAGCAACGCGAATTTATTTCTTTGGACACGTGTGAAACGAGTATTTCGGTAATCGTTCAGATATAGTCTTTCTTTACGCGCGCTCGCACTTGGTCGATTCCGATGGGAAAATCGAGCGCAACCGGCGGCGATTTCGCAAGATTTACGCCGCAAAGAACCGATGCATTTCTTCGGGATGACATCACAGTGTATTAATGGTGCTTGCGGTTACTATGGGATACGGACGCGTATTCACGATAAACGGGAAAGCGGGGTATCGTGGCTACTCGCTCCTCAATTGCTGACGGCGGGGTACAGGCGTGCTAGGTCAGCCATAAAAACGTATCCTACGAAAGTAAACCGTCTTTTTTTTTTCTCCTTGCCGCAGGTGAATCGTTTTCGTTAGAAAACGCCTTCGGCGTTGCGCTTCGCACCGGACAGAAGTTTATCGCGTGCGATTACGATTGCAGAAACCGACCGCCTGTTAACGCGACGCGATAAAGTTGTTCCACGTTCGTGATCACTTTTATCTTCGGCGTGATTAAAACGATGCTTTGAACGCGAACAATTTCTGCGCGGGGATGCTTCCTTTTGTACTGGGAGAGCATCGTACAATCGTAGAAATAGAGGAGAAAGGGGATAAAAAATAAAAAAAAAAGAAAATAAGAGGAGAAAATTTCCAAGTGTTCGGATCAAGCGGTGCGATCAAGTGTAATAAAATTTAGTCCGGTTTGGAGCTGATTCGCAGCCTCGGTGCCGCAAGAGAGGGGGTGAAGAGCGCGGGATAGAGGGAGGAAGAGAGATGCACAGTTCTCAATAACCTTGGTTGTAATAGCGGAGGTGCACAACGTTGGATCTTCGTCTCTCGTTCCCTTGTTCCCCCAACGCTCGCGCGCAACGCATATGGAAACCCATTACGCGTCCAGGGGATTCGCTTTCTCGAAAATTATTTTTACTTCCCAACGTAGAAATACCGATTAAATTCCCTCGAGAGACCAGGGACCAGGAACCAGGATCTTATCGAATCATTGAGCTGTTTTTCTAATCGATTTTGGCGCAGATCGACCTTTCTTCACCGTGCGGTTGCATTCCTAAGTAATTAATCCGTGGAACCACAGCGCGGCGGTAGCTATCGGCAAGCAGAACAGACTCGTCTGCGACAAACTTCTCTAGTCAATTTCGTACTCGTAGACGCGCTCTCGCGTTAGTAGAAAATCTTAAACGATCGAAAGATAAAGAAAAGAATTTATCGACGACATAGAAGGGCATCCACTTCAGAACGTGAATTCTGTATTATTCGAAATTTCAAAGGGACGAGGAACAACGATTATTTGTGATAACACAACGAGCCATCTTTTAGATGTTGGTCGAACGACTGCGATTCTCGGTGGTTGTGTTGCATATCGACCGCCCCGCGAAAGTACGAAAAGGGATTGCAAACTGCGACGCGCACGAGCACACCTCGCAGGCGTTCGTGACGCTCCCATTCATTTATATGCATGATCGAGCGGAGTGGCACGAAACTCTCATGGAACGGAGTACTTGTTTTTTGCGCAACAACTATCTTCTTTCACGAGTACCGTTTAAAATCCTTTTTCGTTCTCTGACCCTTTTGTGCCTCTTAGATCTCTCAACTTATCCGGAATTATCCACGTAACGTACATCTCGAGCCAGATGGGCAGGGGCGGGATAACGGAGGAAAAGGAAAAAAAATAAGTTAATCGTGAAAATCATTCTAATCGCAGAGGGAGGGAAAAACTATCTCGCCCAGTAGCATTTGTTCCGGGCATAGGTATTGTCTCGTATCTCGGTTTACTTCACCATCAGTTTCTCGTTCGCCTGTCTCTCTTTCTCTCTGTTCTACTCTCTGATTCTCTTTTTCTCCTTTTTTTCTGCGCAATGTTGTGTGTGTACGTTGTGTATCCTCCTACCTCTCCGCACCGATCTGCCGTGAACGTAGCGAAGACAGCGCAAATGTGAAGAGAGGACAGCGCGATACCGGTTATTGGCGGGGAACTGGCATATTTCACCGAGTGTCCGGCAATCAGGCCTTTGTATACGGCTTTACTATATGTTACATGCTCTCTGTTCTCCCTTACTAGAAAGGAACAGAGAGCAAAGCGAAAGATGGACTCGCAGAAAAATGAGCTTGGAGAAAGAGAACAAGAGAAACAGAAATAGAGATAAATAGATAGATAGATAGATGAATAGAGAGAGAAAGAGAAAGAGAGAGAAAGAAAACTCGAACGTTTATTTAACGGCGTAGAACTAGTCGTAGGTATGGTTAGTACAGCTGGTAGTGGTGGGAGGTCGCGCATTATAGTCTGCTTGCTGCTTTTCCTTGATTTTGCGCGCATTACAATCTCGGTTTTTTCCTTTTTTAGATTTTGAACGAATTACACGCTAGAAAGTATAGTAGTGGAATTAATGCTATTCTTGAGGGGAAGAAAATGAGTATCATTTTTGATGTGGGCGTAAACGGGACATAATGATGTCTAATCATGCCAGGAAGAAAAAAGATCAATACGCGGCAGCGTTCTCTGCATTAGTTTTTACGAAACCAGGAGTTGCTTGTACAATACTTTTGTTAGTTTTAATAGTTTGAATCAAGAAGAAAGAGGGAGTGGGAAGGGAGAGAGAGGGAGA
>KQ435903.1:329481-357461 GCA_001276565.1 Melipona quadrifasciata
GAGCTCACAGCGCGGAACGTGGCTGATAAAGAGAGGCCGAGTGAAATAGTTAAATGAGCAAGAGTGGGGTTGCGAGAGGAGAGCGAGAGCACGGGGGGACGTATACTACGAATCCACGCGTTCTATAGTAAATCGACTATAGTACTATGAGTCAGTCACACCCACAAGCTGGTTGTGGGTTCAAGACCCTCGTTGCGCGCTCGTACACAATGTACACGCTCGCGCGCGCGCACGCGAGGTCACGCGGGTACGGATACGGTCGAGAATCTATTGGTCTTGCTACAACAGATCGTGAGGATGATCCTCAGATCCGATAAAATCATCGAAATTTATCGAGTGGACGTTTCTAAAGGCAAAAATACCAGAGCGACGGTATTTACGTTCTCTTTGTTTTTCAATTTACAGAAATAAAAAAACTAGACGGGTAGTAGCTTTTAGTTTTGACCATCGAAGATTTTTAGGCTCGTGAAAATATTTTCGATCGTTAACGCTGTAGCGTAATATATTTTGCAAATTTCTTCTTAGACAGCTTATATTAACCGACTGATTGTAAAACTGCAGCTCGCGTGGGCAAAGTATTATGCTCGATGGAGCTGGAATTATATATGGAGCATCTAATGAGAAGTCGATTATAATTACAATTTATAAGCATTACGATGTAGAATGGTGTAATTGTAAAGTTGTAAATGATAATTGTAAAATTGTAAAAGTCGATGTCTCGGTGTGCTTTCAGTCAGGTGAATGTTGGATACGGAGAGTAGACACGGTACTGGGCTGGTTCAGGGACCGACGAGGGACCCTTGGCTCACGATGGATTACTATCTCGGTACGGACAGTCTATCCCTGCAAGAGATGCTTGACGTCGACATCAAATGCGAAATCGAAGGTGTCATCGGCGGTCACACAGAGCTGGGCTTCAATATCACCGACATGTCCAGCTTAGAAATGGACGACGATCCCATTGGATGTCACAACGACATCAGTGGATGGTTTGGTCCCACTAGTTTACTCAATGGGAACAGCAACAGTTCAAATAGGTATCCTAATTAAATATAACTTAACAGAAGAAACACTGTTGGCGTCTAAAGGCTGCTAACTGATTGAACTGCTCGATTTCAGCAATTTTAATCTTGATCTCAACGGAAGCGACGCGGCCTCTATCATGGTGAATCCCAATTCGGTGATGCCTCACATAGCGATTCGAAGTCCTACGCCGAACAATGGTAGGAGACACTTTTCATTTTCGCCGAAGAAAGACGCGAAGGGGAAGATTAACGTCGAGGAGGAAGCGGAGAACGAGGGCAGCAGTTACACGGAGAACGAGAACGAAAACGAGAATGAAAATGAGAACGATAACGAAAACGAGCAGGAGAACGAGATCGAGAACGACTCTGAGGCTGAACAGTACGAGAACGACATCACAGAAACGGAGGAGGAATCCGAGGATGAGCAGCAGGAAGTCTCAAAATCGGTGACGCCGTCCAAGTCGAAGACAATTTCAATATCCGTTGCTAAAGCGGCCTCCCCTCAGTACACGAAGGCGCAGACCATTTCGAAGATAAACGACATGCCCGGTATCAGGATTCAGAATTTCAAAGTATTGCAGAGCCCCAACCAGACGCCTCAGCACGTGCGTAAGCAGATTTACAACAACAACGTGCACATCAATCCGGGAACAACCACCGTTACCGCAGCGAAAAGAGAGAAGGAGTTCGATCTGTCGGACTACGATGACAAGCCCTACCCTAAACCGGCTTATTCTTATTCCTGTCTGATAGCGATGGCGTTGAAAAACAGCCAAACGGGCTCTTTGCCCGTCTCGGAGATCTATAATTTTATGTGGTAAGTAGAAACTCGATGAAAAGATATTGCAAACGTTTGTGAGGTCAAACGTTGTATAAATCAAGGGAAGTGGAATGCAAATTTTCATTGACAAATCAGAGCGAAATTGGGGAAAAGGGGAGAGGGGGAGAGAGGGATAGGGGGATAGGGAGATACTTTTGTAAGAAAAGGAGACTGGCGATAAAGTACAAGCGAGATTAACATTTTTTTTCTTTTTTTTTTTATACGTAACGAACAATAAAGCAGATTCCTACATGACAAACGATATGTCGCCAGTCGTTTATTTTCGGCCATTTGGTCGGAAGGATAAGGGCTGGTCGAAACCCTCCGATGCTTGGCCCACGAGGGGAAAAAGTATTGTCCTCCTTTCTTTATTCCCAGGTTATACAAGGGGAAGCTGCCATTTTGTATAGGGCCCTTGGAGTTCCAGGTGCATGCCAGGGGTACAGTCCCCATAGAAAATATGGAGCTTGTTCTTTGTTTAATGAGCCTCGATTCCCCCTTGCTGCAACTCGTTGCCCACACTATTGCTACAATAACGCTTTGATAATCATATTTATTCAAAAATAGTAATAAAATATAAACTAATAAATTATAAAAATTTATATATGTTTATTTATTTATTTATTATTCATATATGTTTGTTTATTAAATTTATACACGTATATATTTCTTATGAAAATATGATAATTGTGTTTCAGCGAACATTTCCCATACTTCAAAACTGCGCCGAACGGCTGGAAGAATTCAGTCAGGCACAATTTATCGTTGAACAAGTGTTTCGAGAAAATTGAAAAGCCAGCCGGCAATGGGAACCAGAGGAAAGGTTGTTTGTGGGCTATCAATCCGGCCAAGGTAGCGAAAATGGACGAGGAGGTACAGAAATGGTCTAGAAAGGATCCTCTAGCTATTAAAAAAGCAATGATATATCCAGACCACTTGGAACTGCTTGAAAGGGGTGAGATGAAGTATGCAGGTAACGGAGACGTGTCCGAAGAAACCGAGAGTTCTGGCGACGAGGCGGTCGAAGAAAGCACGGCGTACGAGGAATCTATTCACGGTCATATAACTGCAAATTCGGTGACAGATAGTTACGACGAGAGCAGCCAAGATTGTGATGTAGATATTCACGAGCATCTTTATGATGAAATTGACATCGAGGACAATAAAGAGGCGTTGCACATGCATCTAAATATTTCGAAGCAAGAACCGTTCGAATACGAGCTAAGTTCCAGTACGAAAAGGCAAAAGACATTAACCGGCGCGATCCAAGGGAATTACGTGTATCAACCAGTGGCTACTACGCGAAGAAAAGCACCTGTTCTTGTACGAGCCGGAATGGGGAACAGCTCATTTCTTAAGATCGATTAAACTTGGGTTTATCGTCTAATTATAAATCGCTAATTTTATACGTATCCATATAGATATACATAAATCGTCGAGTACAACACTTCAGGAAAATAGTTGATACGCAAGAAATATTCCGATCTCCTAGTCTATTTTTTCTTTTATTTCATGTTCATTTTCTCAATACGATCAGTAATCCTACTATTCTATTCTCCATTTCATTTACTTGTAAAATGCATTTTACATATATGCATTTCTATCATATAACAGAATATTATGATTAAGCAACGATACACAGAGGACTTTCGTATTATACACAATACTAAGAGAATTGTCGAGAAGCGCTTTCAGAAGAATTTATTGCGTAAGTTACACCTTTTTCTATTTTTCTATAAATACTCGACTGCTATAATTATACAACCAATTGTAATTTTTCACGCGAGAACGCGTCGCTTCTGGATAATTATCTAGTTCGATGACACGCGAGTCCTCTGAGAAGAAATAAATGAACGCTAAATGTATTAGTTTTAGATTAAAATAATGATATTGTGTCATTGATTTTTCATTCAATTCACTAATTGTATATTTATTTATATACTTGATTTGTTTTATGTGATTCTATCCCATGATTTTTGGGTAGCAATTTGGTAATTTTTTTGGTCTTTCGACTTCTTTTATGAATCTTCTAAAAAGAAAGAAGGAATATTTTTGTATCAAATATTTTCTATTGACGGTGGTCAAATGACTATTCATCATAATTGTAAATGGATTTGAATCATTCAGTTTTTTTCTTTTTTTTTTTTTTTTTTAATCAACATGCAAAATAGATTCAAATGTATCCAGTTTCCTTCTGAACAATTTTTTATGTATGATTGACGTGTAGCTGCTACGTAATTCACGTTGTTGCTGCAAGACACATAGAAACGGAGAAAAAGAAAAAAAAATAAGCGTAATACGGTAATAATGTAGATCGATAAGTATTTTGGTCAGCGAGTGGCCAGACTGATGTATTATACTTTTTTATACATTGCAGGATTAAGTAATAATTGTAAATTTCTACGCAATTGTATACCTGACAAATATGAAGTTACTTAGATTCGCATAACCAGGTAGAGTACAAAGACGAGACAGCTATAGAAGAATCTGAATTTGTAAAATTTTGTAGTATATGTACTTGGGAATCATACCTATACCTGAGTTATTAGTTTTTTTTTTAAGTTTCCAACTTCTTTCATTTCATTCTTCATTGCTTCTTTAGAATTTTTTTTTTTTTTTAAATTTAATTTAAGGACTGAAACGTTTTAAGTACTGAAACGTTCCTCGATATTCAATTTTAGGCCAGTGGAACTAGATAACTTTCACGTCGAGAATGTAATTATTTTTTTAAGCAATGACTACATGTATATTTTAGTCGTTCGTCACGAGAATAAAAGGAAAAAAGGGACGATCCACTTAAATCTGCTTTTTGTACGTTTTAAAATACAAAACATATTCCAAATATTGTTTTAAATGCTGCGGCGCAAATTACTAAACTGAAACTGTGTCAACACATCGGAGAAAATTGTTATTAAAAATAATCGGTGCATACGTAATTGTATGTAATGTCTCAATTTTAAATTGCAAATTTTAATGTACCATTGTACCAATATCTAAATATGTTTATACGAAAACAATCTGCATCATCGTAGCATTTTATATCTTTCCTTTTATCTCGGATGTATTTCGTAAATGCAGATATATGTTTTTATATTCACACGCATTTATATATAAAAGAAGCGACATATTCTAAACGTAGAGAGGTTTAAAAATTTAATTTGAGAATTTTAATATTGATGAGATGTTTGAGGTAGATTCGATTGAAAACTTGTAAATAATAACGAGCATCGTTTTTTTTACAAACTAGTTTTGTATAACACCGATTACAGTAGCTTCGTCTCTAGACGTTGTAGGATATTGCTTTAAGGTGTACAAAGGCTGCTTTTCTGTTTTATAAAATAAAATTTGAGAAAAAAAGAAAGAAGAGAAAAGAAAAATGAAAGAAGATTCGAAAACATGGGACCAATCGTGTTAAGAGTTTATCTAAGTTTATATATTTAACTTGTACGTATATATCTTTTTCTGTTGGCTGCTGTAAAGATTTTGCTTAACGAATATTTTTGTACAGTCGCTGTAAGTACTTTCATTTCTAACATATACGTATCACCGAATTTATGATTTCTAATGGCATAAACTTTTTTTTTTTTTCTTTTTTGTAAAAACGAAAATAATTGTACATGGATGGATATTTAGTAAGTGTTTTTTTACTAAAAGAAAAAAAAATGAGCATTTTGTAGAAATTAACAATAAGATATTTAATGTAAGACGCATCAGTTTCTTTACAGACTCGATACTTTAAGGGCAAATAAAAAAAAATTTGTAGAATTACATATTTCGTTACTTTAGTTGATTGTCTAACTTAAGCCTCCATTAATTTAATACACTGTCTGATCTCAACAAACGGGTAAACGTCACTGTTACGAGGTAAAAAAAAATCTGACGTTAGATATTATTTTTTGGCTCATGTACACCTTGAAGAATGCCATGATTACAGTGGATGTATTTTTTTAATGCATTTTCAGCGGTAGGTGCTGCGAGAATGATAAATGCAAGTGTGTATATGTCACTTTTTTAGGCTCTTTGTAATTAAAAGAAAACTTTATACGAATAGTGTGTAATCGCCTTCGAGTAATTGAATTCGTATCTGAAAGAAGCTTAGTATTATTAAGGAAGTATTCTCATTGATAGCGAACTACGTTTGGGTTGTTTTATTTTGAAAGTGTTCAAATTTTTCATTTAATGAAATTTTATCTTGCGGTTAATATTGGCTAAAATTCCAAGAACATACGAAATTAGATTGTGAGCTGTTCTTTGGTTGAAACTTTAATTAACATGTGTAAAGTTTTTATTAATATGTGAATAAAAGTACACAATAACATGACATAAATCAGTACTTGTGGTATGAGAACTACGCTATTTGTCGTGTTTTTCGATTGTGAAACGCAAATTTTACCAGGATTTTTTCATTCTATTTGTTCTTTGTGTGAGATCATGTGAGAAATATCACTGCCAATAAGTGGTCAAAATATTACAGAATTTTTACCATTGTTTCAAAGATCTCTGCATGATTGACGATATTTATACACACATACACACACACACACATATATATATATGATAAATTAGAGGTCTGATTGAAATATCAAGTTTTTTTTTATTATATGTAACGTGAAAGTATTATACGATTCGCCAGCTGGGTAACAAATTTACAAATTACAGATACAAATCTGTATTTTACTCTTGAATAAAGTATTCTTAAATTAAGATGTTCATTAAAAAAGGAACAAAAATAAAAAAATATATATCACATTAAACAGCTAGGGAGTGATAAACAAATTTTTAAATTAAGAATATTGTACATAACAGATAGTGTCCATTGTGATGAAATATATTGATCCGTTTGATTGAACTTGGGAAATTGACTTGTGCAGGATCTGCATTTCATTCGAAGCAACTTTCAACCTTTTTTCAGTTTTCTAAAATAAATAAACGAACTAAAATACTAAAATATACAAGATTTCGACTTGAAAATTATTCCATCGATAAAAGGTTGAATTTTAAACGATTGTTTCTTTTTTTTATAATCCATAATAAAAGTAACTAAGGAAACGTACAATAAGGAAGTAGTGTAGCTTTTGTACCTGTTTGTAATATTTCTATACGATATTATTATTAATAAGTAATATTCGTGTAGATGCAGCAGAGTAATTTGTAACAATAATGTATATGTGCAATGAGAAGTTTCAATAATAAAATGTTGAGAAATGTATCCGTCTCGCAGTGTTTGTCTCTTTTTGTATATATATATACATACATATATATTCTCGATGTAACTCGAAAATTGGAATTAAACACCTATTTTGCTCTCTAATGAGACGTGATTCTTGCGTTATTTACTATCAGATCAAGTTTGACGAAGAGTACGATAGAATCTATTGCTAATGTCCAGTGGCTTGAAATCGTGGGAGAGCTGCAACCTTTGAAATATACGTGCATACTGTAAATACAGTGGATTTTTTTTTTTTTTTTTTTTTTTACACAAAATACAAGAATTGTGCAAGATTCTTGACGATAAAATTAAATATTACAAATAAATATATTGATGTATACGAGAAAAATTGGAAGTGGTACGACCACTGTTAGTGCCTGTACATAACATGTTTTGACCAAAAACCGCCGAAAGTTGGCAAAGGAGCGTGAAATAAACGGGCTGGTCTCCTAATACATTTGAACTTGGCCCACTCTATGACGTCACAGTCAAGGATAACCGGCATGGGATCAACGCCATCTGTTGAGGATATGATCCTAGGATAAAAATTGCGACTCGTTAATAGAAATGTAGAACATGCAAAGAAGTGATTCAGACCGTATAAGGCAGTAAATAGGAGGAGAACAGAGAAAAATAAAAAAAAAAGAACCAACTGTAACTATGTACATCTATTAATTTTTTTTACAAAACGAACGTGCATTAAAAATTAACGGAATTACTTTTCATAATTAATTTCAGAACGATAATTTCAGTCTTAAGAAATAGAATTAGTTACATGAACAATTATTGGATAGATATGTTACGAAACGAAGTCGTAATTGATCCATTATCATGAAGATTCATTGAAAATGAGTCACATAGAATCGTCCTTAGAATTGTTGTTGTTATTGGAAATAATGCTTAATCAATAATTTGATAAGAATTAGAATTTTGGCAACAATTTTGAACAATGATTGTATAACAATCAATGAAAATTAAAAGGAGAGAATGTTTTAAAATGAATATTATACATACGTGAGTTATAAGATTAAGTGCTATTGTACATAAATAAACTGTACTTAAATTTATTTATAAGTGTTACTTAATAAAAATATTGTAAAATTTATGATAAATATAAGAAATATTTTAAATGAGTTCTAATTTTAAAATTCTTATATTACATCGTTGACTCTTAGTTAATAATTATATTATAAATTCTTCATGTTACTATAGATAGAATATTTCTTCAATTCTGTATTATATTCTATATTATAATGCATAATAAATAAATTAATTTGGTGTAAATATTTTTTAAGTGTTAATAACTAATCGATTAAATAGATATTCATATTGAAAATTAAATTTTATTGTCCACACTGTGTAACTAGTCACGTACAATCACATACAATTAAGAGACAAACGAGATATATGAATATAACTCATACATCATATAGTTCGTCTATGCTCAACCATTGATTAAGAGCACCGACGAGGCATATGAATTATTACAAAATTGTCACGCCGGGACTGCGTCATCAAAAAAAATAAAATTCACACTCGATGCGCCGTCTAGGTGTCCCACTATCGAAGACCTTCTCTTGAGGATTCCCCGATGTAATTTTACAGATTTACGTGAATTTTAACGAGGATCTCTCGTGAGAGACGGATCGAAATTATAAAGATGCGCAACGGTTTAAAACGCTCGAATATTTCACGTAAAAGCGCGTGACACTTTATTTTAGTTAAACTCAACCGGTAATGAATTATTAAAGTCCGAAATGTCACTCAAAGCCGTAAAAGAAACACAAAATTAAGAATTTAATAAAAGAACTAACACGATGTAAAATAACGTACTTTGAATGAATATTATTTTTAAAATTGAACGAGTACTCTTAACTTTTACGCGGTCAGAGGTTTACACTTTACGAAGGAGAGGAATAATGACGAAACGAACTTGCTTGAGATTTGAATGAGTACTTTTCTATTGAAGATTCGGCGGTGACTTTTATACATTCGGTTTCTATTGTTCCAATCGAAAGTTTATTGTTTGCATTCCTTTTGAATGGCGCGGATTTTTATCTTGTTGCTAACCGGATGTTGGAGATAAATGGCCTGGTCACACCCCCCCTCCCCCCTTCTTAGACTGAGTTTAGTCCTGAAACGAACAATTCTGGGTGGTCGAATTTCCATGTTTCCGGCAGAAGTTGTGGCTTCAGTTGAATATCGTGGTTGCTCCTGCTGGTCGTTGCCGATTCGTATAAGTTCTATTTCATTTACTGTACGATTCGTGTATGGCTGTGTATTATTGCTTACAGTGGTTTCATTACAAAAAATTTTTATACGTATGTTTTTCGGTGAGAGATTTGTTAAACATCGAAAAAGGCCGAATTTATGTAGTATATACAATGTTATAATTCCTAATGATGCATAGCCTAAATACTTGAGTACATTAAATATTATTTCGGTTGTCGATGGGATTCGCTGCTGATTTTTCAAATTTTCCAATTGATTGCTTATTATTTCGAATGAATTCTCATATCTTTCGAAATCTGGAGTCACTTGCGTCACTATGGCTAAAAAGTCGTGTAATAATTTCACATTGTATTCATCGAAAGGTGTATCAAGACTGTAATCTGTTGCTTTAATTTCAATTTCCTTTATAGTGCCTCCAATTTTCATAACATTATATGTAATGATACAATCTATTTTAGAAGTTATAATACTTGACTCGGTAATTTTAATTTGTCCTATTGATTCGCAAATTGTTTGAACAATGATCGGATGTTGTGGTATGACTAAATAATTGTTATAATTTTGTAATGGAATAAAAATAAGATTAACAATTTTAAACATTACGGTTTTACATTCATTCGTCGGATCGTAAGTTTCTGTTTTTCAAATGTGTTGTCGGTTGTGTTCTCTCGCAAATTTTCTCTACTACGTAGACCTAATTACGTATTCGTAATTTACAGGAATATAATTATTTCTTTCTTTTAAAACGTATTCATTTTCTAATATGGGTGCAATGAAACTATTCTGTATTTTGTTAGGTACAGCTACGTAACGTAATATTTTCTAATTATGTTCTTCAAAAATGGGTATAATTACCTGATATATTAACGAGTTATTTCTTGTGGCGGTATTCAATCGACTAATATCTATTATTTCTTGGAATTTCATTTTGTTATTTACTGTAATGAAAGTCTTCTGTGTGAGTCTATTGTATGATTTCATGAACGTTTCGATATTTATTAATTTGGTGTCAATGATATACCCCTTTTTCCTAGAATTATCATGTAATAAAAATCATCAATTTTGTTTGCCAATTTTGCAATCAGTATTTCTAAAATTAAAAGATTTCGGTCTAATATTTCATTATTTACTGCCTGTCTGAGTTCTCTTGACTGATTTGCCAATTGTTCTGTATAAAATGACTGTCTCGAAGGATTTGCTTAAACATCGAAGTTCGATTTTGCACCATGTGAACTAATTTATTTTGATCATTAAATAATTTATCGAAATTTTCATTAATTAGATTCAAATCATTCTCGTCAAGTGTTCCAAAGAGTGTTTTTGATACCGATCCAATGGCGTTGATCAAACCCCGTTTGTGTCGGTTTTACATCAAAATTTTTAATTTATTAGCCGATCGTTCGAGACCTCTTAATCGCACGGTTATTAATTGATACGTATTAATGCAGTTAAATTTTTTACAATGGTCAGAAACAGCGTCGTATAAATTTTGAATAATTTCGGTATCGCGATATGATTCGTTGGTTTCAAAAACGATCGTAATCTTCATTTCTTTATTATACAAAAGGGCATCACTAACTGTTTCGGTTAAAATTTTTCTGTGTCCTATAGGTTCTAATGTTAAAGTGGTGACTACTGCGATGAGTTCCTGGAAAGATAAAAAGGTTTTAATCTATTGCCGTGTACAAGTAAAGTTTTTGAATTCGTTATTGTTTGTATGTCAATTTCTTTATATGGCCCAAGCCATTCCTTGTCCAATTTGTGTGTTTTACTGTCATTATAGAGCAATACCAAATCATTTACCTGATACAAACTTTTAATTTTAATTTTCTTATCCCGTTCTAATTTATTAAGTTTTTTATTTTCTTCTGTGATTCTTTTTGCTGCCGCTAAATATTCTTCGTGCCAATTTTTCCAAAGTTGAAAGAGTTCACTCTGACTAAATTTTGAAGTTGACGCTATTGCTGACGGCATATTTGCCCTATGTCCAAATGTTAATTCGAAGGGTGTCAATTTTGTAGTTGAGTGTACGGTTGTGTTATGTGCCATGGCTATGTGTTTTAAATTTCGATCCCATTCGGTTTTTGTTTCATCTATATTGGTGCGAAGCATATCTTTTACAAAAGCATGAGCTCGCTCCAATGATCCATTTGATTGAGGGTGAAAAGCTGTGGTCTTTATATGTTTAATTTTGAAAGCCTTTTCGAACGATTCCATTAGTTTGCCAACGAAATTTGGTGCCTGATTTGTCAAAATATTTTTAGAGTGTAATAAATTTTTACCGAGAATGTGTAGATGTATTGATCTATGAATCTATCTATTATAGTTTCAGCTTTTTGATCTGGTAAAGCTATTAACATTAAGTATTTGGTTAAACTATCCTGAATTGAAAGTATGTACTGATTCCCATTTTGTGTAAGTTTAAGTGGGCCGATTATATCCAGGGCTATCTTATCATTTTCGGGTTTTCGGGCGTATCCGTAACTATTGCTTCTTCGCGTGGCCGAATTCTCGTCAATTTATTAGTTTGGCATATTTCGCAATTTTTTATGTATTCCAATACATCGTTGCCAATCCCTATCCAGTGGTGATTCTGTTTCATTTTTTCTAATGTTTTGTGCTCGCCGATATGTTCAGTTAAATCATGGGTCTCTTTTAATATTTGTAGTTTTCCGTCGGAGATGTATGTTCTCGGAGGTCCGTTAGCCAGTTGAATTATTTCGGTGGGTTTATGTTCACAAATAAACTGTAGCATCAATTTCAATAATATAATATCTGGTAATTTTAATTTATGTACGCCAAAAGAAATTGTCTTGTTGTTAGTATTCGTCAGTCCGTCTAAATGTCGTAACCATTTTGGTATATCGAAAGGTCCAAGTAAATTGTAATCCAATTGTGATGTAATCAATTATGATGGTTCGCAACTAATTTAATAGGTATTTTTCGTACGTTTATTCCAGTCTTCCAATCATTAAATTCGGTTTCGATATCCCTGATTCTAATTTTGCTTGTGCATGGTTCGTCCGATCTTATAGTCGCTGGATGTAAACGCGAAAGTGTATCAGCGACTTGATTCTGTTTTCCTTTTTTGTAACGAATTTCGTAATTATATTCTTCCAATCGACGTCTCCATCGCACGAGCCGAGATGATGGATCCTTAACATTGTGTAACCATTTCAAAGCTTGGTGATCCGTTTCGATAATAAATTTTCGTCCTAACAAATATTGTCCAAGTCTCTTAATTGCCCAAACTATAGCCAATAATTCCTTTTCCGTTGTCGTATAATTTCTTTCTGCCGAATTAAGTGTTCGCGAAATAAAACAACAGAGGTGACCCTCTTGCGATAGACAAGGTGACCTAAGCCATCGTTACTGGCATCTGTTGTTAACGTAAAAGTTTTGTTAAAGTCCGGATACGAAAGCACTGGTGGATTACATGGCCTGTCTTTTAATGTCTCAAATGAAGTTTGTTGTTCAGTTGTCCAATTAAAAACTGTGTTCTTTTTAGTTAATAATGTTAATGGTTTTGATATTTTTGCAAAGATTTAATGAATTTTCGATAATGACCGGTTAGTCCAAGGAATGATTTCACTTTAGTAACGGTTGTTGGAATTTTGAAATTTCTTATGGCCGAAAGTTTTCCAGGGTTTGGTTTTATTCCCGATGGTGTAATCAAATGTCCCAAGTATTCTAATTCAGGTTTTAAAAATTCACATTTATCTACTTGTAATTTTAATCCGATGTCACGTAACCTTTGAAATACTATTGTATTGATTTTGATTGTGTTCTTCTATTGTACTGCCAAAAATTATAATGTCGTCCAAATAAACAAAGCAATTTTTATCGATCAATCCGCGTAATGCAGTGTCTATCATTCGTTGGAATGTAGCCGGTGCGTTTTTTAGTTCAAATGGCATTCTATTAAAATGGAAGTGTCCGTCCGTCGTTGAAAAAGCCGTATATTTTTTTACTATTAGGACCCATTGGTATTTGGTGAAAGCCTGAAAAAAATTTTGCGTTATTGAGGTGTGCCGATATGTCGTCGGGATTCGGTAACGGGTATGCATCTTGCTCCGTAATCTCATTTAATTTTCTAAAATCCACCGCTACTCGCCATTTTTGTTTTCCGGATGAGTCTAATTTTTTCGGTACTACCCAAATTGGTGCATTGAATGGGGAATTACTTGGTTCTATTATTTTTTTCCTCAACATTTCCTGTATTTGATTTTTAATTTCACTTTTATGACATTCGGGAGGTCTGTATGACTTTATATTGATAGGTTTACTAATTTTCGGTTCGATGGTGTGAGATGTTATGTTCCGACTCCAACGTAAAGATATCATTATATCGACAAACTAATTTTTTAATCATTTCGACATGCTGTGATTCAAGGTTATTGAGTTTTAATTTATTCAAAAGTTCATTAATTCTCATTTCTTTTTTTCAAAAGAAATTTGGTTGGTTAAATTGATATTTCGCCTACCAGTATTGATGAAACAAACACGTACTTGTTCATTGCCAATTTTAGTATAAACCGTTTTGTGTGAGTTTGGCGGTATTTCCTCTCTGGTCTCCTGTAATGGTATTGTATCGTTATCAATTTGTAATTTGTTATTAGTTATTATGTATTGATGTTGTTTTAAAAATGGTAAACCAATTATCCCGTCTTCTACTAATGGAAAATTGTCCGGCATTACAAGAAATTTATGTCTCTTACCATGTACTTTAGAATGTGTCTATCATTACCAAGTCTGATTACGTGCGGTCTTCCTAATTTGATTTTATTTTTACAAAAGCTATTTTTTATCAAGTTTACTCCTGCTCCGGTGTGCAAGAGTAATCTTCCGTGTTGTAACATTCCAGGCAGCTTGCATTTGATGTGTTGCAGTTCTCCGGGTGTGTAGTTAATTCTTGTACTGATTCTTCTATAGTCCGTGGTTCGTCTATTGCTAGCTGTCCTTTCAATGATCCATCTTCTATTGCCGGTTTATCGCTGATCTTTATTGGTTCTATCCGATTTATTCGTTGTGGAGCAACTTTTCCATGCTGAACTCTTTGAAAATTTTGTTTTAGTAGATAACAATTATTTCTGGTATGTCCTATCCTTTGGCAATTATCGCATTTTGGTGGAGTTGGTAGTTTCGGAGTGGGGTTGAACGGTTTTTTAACTGTCTGAGTGTATGTGTTCGGTCTATTGTCGTTTTTGTGTGTGGGTATATTAAAATTTCAACAATTTCGACAATTTGCTTTCCTATTAGCCATTTCCTGAATCCATACGTCCGTGTCAATTGCGTATTGTTGTGCCTCTAATAATGTGTTAGGTCGCATACAATAGGTAGTATACAATGATCTAAATCCGGTCGTAAATTGTGTATATAAAATTTAATTGCTTCTGTATTCTCTTCCTCTAGAGCCAAATTTCTAGCTATGGGATTAGCGTGTTTCGCCTGAATTGCGTATTCTAATTCGTTTAATGCCTGTTTAAATCTGTTTGAATATGACTGGATTGTTTCATTTGTTCCTTGTCTTATATGTTGCATTTTACTTCGACTTCCGCTAACTGTGCTTGGAATGGAAACTTGCGTTCTAAGTACCGAAAATAATTCTTCATACGATGTAATTTGACAAAGTCTAATACTTTGTTTAGCACGATCTGTAATTTTCTCTGTAATTATCATATTCGTAATAAAATAATTTGATCGTTAACCCGCGTTCTTGCCAATTTTACTGATTTTATGAATTCTTCAGCGCCGATGTCGTTTATCCCGTTTAAATTTTCAATCATCCTTAAAGCGTCGGTCGGTTTTAATATCGAATCTCTATGTGTGATTTCGTTTTGTTCCGTCGGTACGCGATACGATTTTTTGTTAAAAGCCTTCTGTGTAGTTTTGCCCGTATAGAGATGTCTCGTCGTCCGTTATTTCGGGTGCCAGGTCGGTATGTATTGTTTCGGAGTAAGCACATGTCTTTAATTCATGAGTTAAATTTTTTAATTCAGCATTCTGTCTTTCATGAGCGACTTCTATTTTTCTTATTACTTTCGTAAGATTCTCGAGCAATTGCTCGTGTAAATCTGTGCGTTTAATAATTTTCTTTAATGTGTCATCGTAATTCAAATTTCTTTCATTGATTTTGTTAATTTGTTTTGTCAACAAATTTCAAAATTATTAGTAATCGTTTTGTATTAATTTTTGTAAATCCGTTGAGGTTGCCATATTTGTTAATTGTTTCGTTATATTGTGATTTTCTCTCTCCTTACCTTTAGTAATATTGGATGCCGTAGCCCGAGAGAAGCGATTCTCGTTCAGAGGGTGCCGTAGCAATTCACTTAGTCCAATGGATTGCCGTAGCTCGAGATGCTTTGTGTCCTCGTTTTTCCAGTTACCAAAGGCTCTGGATCAGCGATTTTCTGCAGAGGTGTCGCACACGTAGCCCCTGGTCTTGAAGTCCGTAGTTTGAATGAATATTTTTTTTATTTAAATTGAACGGAAACTTTAACTTTACGCGCTCGGAGATTTAACTTTACAAAGGAGAGGAAAAACAACGAAACGAACTGTTTTGCTTGAAGATTGAATGAAGACTTTTTTTTATTGAAGGCTCTGCAGTGGCTTTCATACATTCGGTTTCTATCGTTCCAGTCGAAAGTTTATTGTTTGCATTCTTTTTGGATGGCGTAGACTTTATCTCGTTGCTAACCGGATGTGGGGAGATAAATGGCCTGGTCACAAAATACTATTACCACTTAGCGGTGAAACAGTAGAACTGCTATTATTGTCCTTATTGCACAATAGCGTATTTCTCTCTATCACGTGATGAAGTTGGTAAATTAGGAATTAAATAGAGATCGGTAAAAAAGATACCATCTACTTCAACAACAGGTTAAGTCATAGACGAGGTATATGAAGGCATCTTTCTTATCGATTTATTCAATTTATGTTTTACTAACTTCATCACGTGATAGACAAAGAACACATTATTATACGATAAGGACAAAAATAGTGAGAATATAATGGAATTAATAACACTATAAAGTTCCTGAGAATTTTGCTTGGGAATTTCAATGAAATTGAAATCAAAAACGTTTTCAATTTTTTGCAGTAACTCGCTCCACGTGACATTACTTCTGTCACAGACGAGGTATGTATATTCATATACCTCGTCTGTGCTTCTGTTGAATAAATCTTCTGTTTTAAAGTACTCCATAAGTAAAAAACAAATGGCAAAGAAAAACACGTAAATATTTATTTCATACATGCGACACTTGTTTACAACTCTGTAATAAGACATTTCCTGATAAACTTCATGCAACATTTTTTCCTTTTTTTTACATGTAGCTCAAGCGCTCGTAGTTTAGTCGTTTAAATTTGGGATGCGCTACGTGCACAATTAATTCGTTTGATTTATTTTACAAAGTGTTGGATTAATCATTAATATTCACGATTAATTAATTAATTAATAATAAATATTTATTGATTAATTAATACTAAATATTTATTGATTTATTGAATCATTATTAATTATTAATTAATATTCGTTGCAAAGCGTCGAATAATCATTAATTTATCGTTATTACTTCTCGAACAATCTTAATTACTATCTCGACCAAATCAAATTATTCTGCAAATCCTTCAACTTAAAAATTTTTAAAAATAAACTGACAATGAGATTGCTCGCGTAAACCTCCGAGATCTCGAACTAATGCTGGAGATGAACACAAGTATTACTTACTCGCGTACGTACAATGCCACAGAGTTAATACGTATCTGGTGGTAATTGCAGCACGCTCTGTGTTCTCGTTGATTCTCTATAATTTTCAACCGAAACTCATGCTCTCGATTTACTGCACTTTCTTCGTCAAACTGGCAACTGTCGACAAAATGCCAAACTAATTTCATTTTATTAGAAAATAAAACATCATCGACCGTAATTTTCAATTTTTAAATGTTGTTCCAGGAAAATATTGAAAAAAGATTATTCCTACTTGTTCACAAGCACACGAAACATGATACACGTTTCATTGGAATTAAAATTTCTACTGACACTGCGCCTTGGTTACCTCGCCGAAGGTCACGCTTATTTGTTACACGTTATTCGAAATAACTAACGACAAGACAGCAAATTTCAACGTTGACGATGTACGTGTATAATGTACATGTATAATTATGCAACGTTTAGGTGTATGTCTAGCATAGCGTGCATTGTTGCGAAATGCGCGTATCTTATTTAGTTCGTCTCCTTCTGGAAAGTCGTCCTTTCTTTCTTTCTTTCTTTTTCCAATTGTTGCTAACAAAGTAATTCTCGATTTTGTACATTACACACAAAGGGGGAGACTCAGAGTAATCTTAGTCCAGGTAGTCAAATAAACGCGATTTCATCGATCGTTGATTTGGATTGTTGTCTAGGTGAAAATCAATTTTGTTCAAAATGCAATACGACTGATATTTTTTTTTAAACGACAGTGTAAAAGAGGAGAAACACGTTGCGACCGTTGGATAGATCTCGGCCTCCATCGTGAAGTGCGACGACAGCTGAAACAGCTGTTCTGCTGTTGGATGGTTAATTTGACAGGGAGGTCGAAGAATAAAACGAATGTTTTATCTGGATTTCACTTTCTTAAATGATATCGCGAATATTCCGTGGCGAAAATGAGAATGTCGCAGTCAAAAGAAAACGGCAAATCGACACCTTGAAGATCTTTAACGACAAGTAAGGATATTCTCGTTTGTAACCTCACTTTCTTAACCTTATCTGCTTATTTGATTCAGCAATTATCTGCTGATTAGAATGATGCATCCTGTAGCTCGTGCACGACGAACAAGACAAAATGTTTATCGCTTTAACGATACGAATTAGCCTTGATGTCGCAAATTCTATACGCTCGTCGTACACGCCTATCTTCACATTAATCGTAGAGTCTGATTGTTTGATTTGGAAAAAGAGAAAAGAAAAAAAACGTTTCATATGTATCTTTATGCTATTTTGTCCAATTGTTGCACAACTGTTCCTCTGTTATTATCATGTGTAATTCACGTTACAGTGTAGTAGAGTTAAGAGAAGATGTGGAGTATCAAGTACAATTCGATGCCGGAGAAAGGAGAATGGCTATTATGGTTTCTTTGTCACCGGAGTTTCCGTTGGAAAAACCAGCGCTCAGGGTTTCTCCACCTGTGAACCATCCTTGGTGTAACGAACACAGTGAAATCACAAGTGCACCAGGGCTACTTAATGTAAGATCTCTATTTTTTTCCTTTTCCTTGGTTCGCAAGATAGATTTAATTGGAATCACAAAGATCATTTGGTTCTGCGTATCAGTTTACAGTGCACAGTGATCTTGGCCGTGTTGTTCAAGCTATCATTAGGGAATTTAGTAAAAATCCTCCACAGTTGTTAGAAGAAGTTTCTTCTGGATCTGTAAAGTCCCATAGAGGTGTGTACATTCTCATAATATGTACTGTGAGATAAATCTAAATTAAAAAAAAAAAAAAAATCTATATTTCTGTTACTATTCTTATTATGTGTAAATTACAGACTCGCAAGGGAGAAATTCTCCGTCTTATTCCCTGCAACAGTATCCAGAAATTTCACCAACGTCATACAATTCTTATTATACCACTCAATATCCACAGTATTCATCTGCCAGTGCAAATACTTGTATTTATAATTACACGAACTCAAGTACTGTATATGTGACAGAAAGCCATACAAAATTCGGCTCTTCGTCACAGCATCCAGCCTATGTTGCGAGTTCGAGGAGTGGTTCTCTTCATAACGCAGATGTGACGAGATACAATTCGAATCAGCATGGAACGTATCTAAATTCGCATTACGTGAACGCGAATTACCACCAGCAATCGTTACCGAATCAGGCCAAGCTGCGGCAGTGCACAGCTTTTCCAGAATTGAACAACTTGACTAACGAGGAATTGAAATGGTTGAGCGAGGATGACGACCGATTGGACGAATTCCTGGATAAACATTCCGACTTAAAAGACATTAACGCGGCTATCGATGATGCAATAAATTGGGTCCAAAAAACTGCCGGTAAGACAACTTCCAATAAAACCATTTTGTTCCCTTAGAAATCTACATCTTTTTTGTCTTTTCTATTACGTCTATTCTTTTTGTTCTTCAGAGGCCAATGTAGCCAAGGAACCCGAGCTTAGAGAGTTGCAGTCTGATGTAGCAAATAAAGTACAGACTGTCACTGCGCTAAAGGCTAGATACGATCAACTTATACAACGATACAACAAGTTGTCTGAAGCATTTACTCCGGATCACATAAAAGAGTGTTTAAAAAGAGCAGCCGATGAGAGCCACGAAGAAAGTGAACGAATCGCCGAAGATTTCCTTAACAGGAAAATTGACGTTGAACGTTTCCTTAGCAGTTATATCGAATGTAGGAAGTTGGGCCAAGCGAGAAGAACTAAAGAGGAAAAATTAGCACATCAGTTAAACGAATTGAAACGAGCGAGTTATTAAAATTATATATATATATAATCTTATCTTTTTCTATGAATCGAACAAATTGTAAATAATGCCTAATTCAATTAAATGATACTGTGAATTTGAATAGTATTCGTGTTTATCAAGTATATATGCGGTAAAAATACTCGCTGGCAGAGAACATTTTTATAAGGTATTATACGTTACTACGTTGCAGCGTTATGTCATTGCTTGTTATATGTGGACTGCGTTGAACTTAATTAGATTGTGCGGTACTCTGGACACAATTGATTCTGTAATGAAAACATGCGTGAAATAATTGAAATTCCTCGCGACTATAAAGTATGTATGAAAAGTTATTGAAAACCAAAGGACATTGGTTTCAATTGATAAGCACTATATAACATTTGAATTAATTTAAAATGTACTTATTTTTCCATACAGAAAGTGTCTTTTAAATGAATTTAAGTATGCTATTATTGTGCTGTGACATACTACAATTGCATCAAATATTACTCTAACAAAAAAAAACTTTTTTTTACTGTGTAAATAAATGTGCGGGAATATGATTAAAATCGATTTTTCAAAGTTTGCTATTCAGTGATGTTAATCTAATTACTTATCCTACGAATGTTCCTAATATTGTAACATACTGATAATTGTGTAGATACTGAGGAGTCTGAAATGAGAAAATTTTTTTTTTTTTAAACAGTTTGGCGTGTGTAATTCCAGTAGAATATTCATGATATTATTATTTAAAAACACAGCTTGAAATAACAAAAAAAGAAAAATAAGTTCTCGCGTCGAAATTAAAATGTAAAAATAATTATGTAGAAATCGTAAGATGTAAATAATTTAAAAAGCAAGTTTTTAATAATAATAAAAAGGGGACATAAAAATTAAATTTGATTTACTCTAATGGCCATGTCGCAATAATATTGAATATAAATGCGAATCAACATTTTATTTCCATACAAACACCTAACTATCTCGAATATTCTCCTTACATTAAAAAAATAACATCGATACAAGAAGTTTATCTTTTTTTAAATGCACATTTTGTTCGCATCGGCAGTTTAAGTTTCGAACTAATAATACTATGTGACAGATTCACAAGTATAAGAAGTCAGTTGAACATTCTCTATGCGTTCAGTTATCGTGTTTCTAATGTCCATAATATCGATTAGGGATCGACGAATGAAATCATGATATATCTTGTCCCACTGATAACTCGCAGTCCTTCGTGATAATGAGTTAATCTTCCTGGATGCATTAACATCCATCCTGGTTTCGTATCCGTAACGGAACAATTGTAACGGATAAATCGACAACCTCCACCTTCGTAATCCACTCCTACCCTGTTTAGAGCAATGTTGATGGTGTAGGTTGAACTGTCATGATGTGGCTTCAACGATGGTTGTTCATCTGGACGATATCTTACGACGAAATTCATGAGTGACCGTGGTGGCTGTCAATTTAAATTACGAACGTAATTAGTATTTCATTTGTACCAATTTTCCATCAATATACTATTCAAAACGAAGCAGAATATCTTTCATTCAATCTCTGATATCCATTTTATTTGTAATGTATCGATCTGTTCCAACTACTGCATGTGCATTTGGCTATATACATTTATAGAAACTGCAACGAATTCGAATACGAAGCTTTCCACTGACAGGAAACGATGCGATAAAATTACAATTACTTCCAACTTAATATTTGTGCAACGGTGCATTAATTTATAAATCGAGGTGAATAACGTTGTGCAACCAATGAACAATCTACTCCCATAAATCCTGTTTTTAATAACTCTTACATTCGTGTTGTATCCTATAAAAACACGCTCTTGTAAGGGGCTAACGTATTCATAAAGAATATTTAACCAAGATTCATGGAGGCCGATTTGTTTCATGTGAATGTCTCGTGTTGGTACGGCTTCGTATCCACCTTCGATGCGTGGATCCTAAAAATGATTAATGCACGTATTAAAAAAAAACAAACAAAAATCTTACGTCATGATAATATCCGGTGAACACAAGCTCCTGAAGTGATCTAACATACTCCTTTAAAAAGTACAGCCACTGTGGCTCGTATTTTACTTGATTCATATGTATATCACGGGTCGGTACGTTTTCATAACCACCCGTTAATCTCGGATCCTGTTGGGAAAATTACTTTATTATTGTCTAGGAATCTTCCTATATCTTAGGAAGGATTCTAGGCGAACGTTTATCCTGTAATTTTGTTCTATCTGGAAATCATATACTCATTTGCGTGCGATTATTGTAACAGTATGACATTGCAAAGATAAATCGTCGTACATGATTTGATCCATCCGACCATTTCCCGTACGCTTCCATAACATCAATCAACTCCTTTGTGAATCTCTCATTGACTATGGGGAACCAGTAAACATCTGGGCAAGGCTGCAACGAACATTTAATTAATATTGAATTAATTCAATATTAATATTGAGAATTCCATAAATATTGAAAATCTATAAGAATATGTGTAAAAATGTGTTTTTTTACCTGCATTGGTGTCCGATTCGGATTAAAGTTTTCCGAGTAATTTTCGTGAATGTACTTTTTCTCCCAGTCCAGTTTGTTGTCGAAAATTTGATATAAATCCGGATGAGTGACCGTAATGTCGTAATTATCTGGATTAACGAGATGTCCGAAATCGAGTCTATTAGTGACGTACATAAAGATGTACCGTTCTCTGTTGGCGTAAGCAAAAGCCATATCTGCGTCCAAATCGCCTTCTGAATAAGACGGACGGGTGTTTTTGTTCTTTATTAGTCTTGCATTAATTAAATAGCAATTATTAATAAATGGAACGTTCCATAGTCCCCTGAAATAATATTGTACAATACAGTATTTTAAATATTAAAACATTTCAAGTATTAAAGTTTCTTAAAGCAACATGGTAATTATTGTAACAAAGAGAAATAATTCATGCGAAGACTAAGAACTAAATTCGTACAAATGATCGTTTTAACGAATGACAGCACGTGTGTGGGTATCCAATCGATCTGCGATTCTCAAGATTTCAAGGCCGGTGAAGAAGCAGACGCGAAACAACCGAAGGGACCAGCAAACTTGTTTGTTAGTCTCACGAGACAATATTTCGCGAGGCAATCACTGTGATGTCCGTGATTGGCCGAGGTACACACTGGCAATGGGTTATGCATAATTATCCAATTGAGATTCATAACTCTGTCACCAATGACGACATGCCCACCGTCCATTCATATTTTAGGCTGTAGGGACAGGCGAAGCCCAAAGATTTAGCCTTAACCACTTGTCGAAAGTAGCAGTTCCGTGTAGCCGGTAAGCATCTGGAGATTGTGATCACTATTCTCACCAACAATTGTTTTTCGGTTAAGTTATATCATATACAATCCGACCATCCCTATTATAAAAATCGTTTTGTAAAAGTTGTCTAAAAAATATTCCACGTTAGAACAATCAAAATTAGTTGAAAGCTTAAGATACATCCAAGGCTTTATGTAAAGTGTATGAAAAGATTGACGTTTCAAAGAGGCATTGAAAACTCTATGATCACCGTAGAACAAATGAAGAGATATCGATTTTTGTGCCTATTCTTTTTCACTGCATTATTGGTGAGTACAGACGCGGCGAAAGGTGGAGGAGGCAGAGGTGGTACCAGACGCGGTGGCGGAAGAGTATACAAATCTCGGATGCCTATTCTGATTCCACACAGAAATCCTGCCAGTGTTAACTACTACGAAAACAAAGACGTGAGTTGAAAAGCATTAGCTGACGACTGAAACGTCAATTGTTCAAATCAAAGAATTTTCAGGGGGCAAGGATAGTAAAAGCTTCGCACTTCGAACTGGACTACATGCTAGGAAGGAAGATCACGTTTTTCTGCATGGCCACTGGATTTCCACGACCCAAGATCACTTGGTTGAAAGATGGAATCGAATTGTATCATCATAAATTCTTTCAGGTACTCGTGATGAAGTTTCTGCGAGATTGAAAAAATTGTAAAATCACGTCTGTATGTGTGTTACAGGTGCACGAGTGGCCTGTTGGTAATGATACCTTAAAGTCAAAGATGGAAATCGACCCTGCTACCCAAAAAGATGCGGGATATTATGAATGCCAAGCGGACAATCAATACGCGGTTGATCGTCGCGGCTTTAGAACAGATTATGTCATGATCTCCTATTAAAATCAGTACTTTTTTTTTTTTATTGTAGTTACAATACTTAATTTTAAACATCACACCAATCTCTCTGCTTTGTCACTGTAGCAGAAAAGTTAATCTTAAGCAGCAGAAAAATTATGACACCTGATTGAAAATTATACACCTAGACTTTACTTAGAACTATTTCTAGTAGCGTCAAATTTCACACGTTTACAACACTAAAAGCATTTTATTTATAAAAAAAAATAATAATAAAAGAAAAAAATAAAACGTATTTTATTATTTTCTTTAACGAATCCTACGAATTGTTAAGAACTCCAAAGCATTGAGACACATTTGGAAATTCACAGTTCCCCCATCTCTTGTTCATTAAATCACAATTGACTCTCTCACAAGGGTGGTACTACGTCTATAGCGCAAACCATAAAACGTTGAAAATACGTATCACTAATTTATCTAGCCAATTGCTATTTCCTTAAATTGCAGAAAGCAACAACACGATCCATCTTTATCATGTTTAATCTTGGTCTCATTCGAACTAATTTCGTTCGCCGTCGCTACGTAAAATTAATAAATTAAGTTAAGTCATTTGGAATTCAATGATGGCCGAGTTGTAATAGGTGTCGAAGTAATACCAGCACATACACGTATAATATATGCAGTTCAGCAGTATTTGCCTATACATCTGTAATAGATAGGAGAGAAGACTAGGGGAGTAATGAGTAGGTGACTGTTAGTTACATCGGAGTTCCGTGTGATCGTCATACGTTGCTTGTACTCGGTGTGTATCTGCGACATATCACCACAGAATCATTTGTTCTCTACAGTTTCAACCACTGGCTTGATTTCTAGTTTCTCCGCTCAGGTCGTCATGCCACGTTCTACGATGATGCTGTTTTTGTTGATCGTACTGTTATTAAATAGCCACGAAACTTTTGGACGAAGAGGACGAGGCAGAGGAAAAACCAGATCGCGAGTTCAAATAGGATTGCCTATTACTGGAAAGTATCGTGATCCAGAAAGTGATCAATATTATAATAATCACAATGTACGTAGACTCATAGCCCAAGTTAATGCAGTTTTGTCTCCTAATTTAATCTCAAGTGTCTTCCAAAAAACGTTTGTCTAGGGAGCGAAGATACTATTGGCATCGCACTTCGACTTAGAGTACGTTCTAGGACACAAAATCGCCTTCCTTTGTGTCGCACGTGGAAATCCACGACCGCACATCACATGGTTCAAGGATGGTGCTGAGATCTATACACATCTTTATCTACATGTCGGTATATATAGTCCTAACTGCTGATGATTAAATTCTATTTAACGATAATTAACGATGAATATTTTACGTACGAAGGTGCACGAATGGCAAATTGGCACGGACAAAGTGAAATCGAAACTGGAAATAGATCCTGCGACCCAAATGGATGCTGGAGTTTACGAATGTACAGCCGATAATATGTACAGTATCGATCGAAGATCCTTCAAGACTGACTTCTCCATTGCTTTCGATTAAGTTAACGTTTCTTTTAAATAGTTTAGCACGAATATAAATAAAATTGAAAATTACTATCTTTAAGACACACACACACACACACACACATATGTATATAGTTTAGAGACAAAAGAAGATGAAACAATTCTAACGAAATGTATAATTTCTGCACACATGTAATTTGGATGGAATAAATATAATATAATATGCATTAAAAGGGCAAATTTGTCAAATATTCTTGCTATTTACCTGCGTTCGTTCTTAACGATCTCTATATAATCAAAACTTCGAGCATAGAATCCATCGTCCATTATGGCTCCCCAGAAATTACTCCACATTTTATATGGTCTGACCAGTAATGGCGCGATAATGTCTCGCTGCTGTTCTATTAGAAGCTTCAAAGCGTGTTCGTTGTCTAAATGAGAAACGGAATCAATGGAGAAATATCCAGAGCACTCCTTTAATAAACAATAGTCCCTGAGGAACGGTTTTTATCTTGAAAATATAAATGAATTTAAAGTAATTCAGTTAAAAACGCATCTCTGATACATACATGGCTAAGTTTCTTGCATCAACTTCATTCATGGCATCGTTCGCACAGATTTGTTTACTGCTAACATACTCTTTTCCGACCTTGTTTATAAATTTATCAACTACATCTTGGTGATACGCCACGTTATTATGCACAAATAAATGTAATTTCGACTTTGGATAAGCTTGCCGATATATTGCAGCTAGAAATTCGTTCAAAAAAGGAGTCGGCCGTTCGATAAATATAGCAATTAATATAATCGGATACGATTTCGGCGTTGCTATATCCAATTCTATCATTCCTTCCCAGCACATTATACATCCCTCTTCAGGGCTCCACGCGTGAGCCAAATAATTTCCTAAAGAATTCAGCGATAACTTGCTGTAACCATTTCCATGGAGTATCAATGGTTCTGTATTATAAACGGTATTTAAAAGCGAGGCTTTACCACCCTCGAATTTTAATTCTACATCAGCTGCAAAAGGGAAATGATAAAATTATTAATTTTATTTGCTTAATTTTATTTCACTCGTCCACTCACCTACAGCACCATAGAGATTTTGAAATATCTCAGACTTGTGATCCAGTTTGATCTCGTGACGTTCCCTTAATTTCTCGTCGAGGTATGCCAATGTGTAGAACAATTGGTCATCATCTTTGTTCTTGATCGGTGCGTACGTTAAAATCGCGTAAATGTCTGAGGCGTAGCCTATAAAACCACCGGAATTTAGAAAGCGTTTTCCTCGGTTCGCGGGTGGATATTTAGAAGCCAGCGACTTGTCGGGCCAACAGTTCCCTTCTGCGGAGAACAGAACTCTAGTGTTCATACTCTTGAACTTGTTGATGATCTCAGCCAAGTCGTTTAAATATATTACGTCGTAACTAAAATGTAGAGAGCAATTATGAAAATATCAATTGCAAATTAACCACTTGCGCTGGCAACCGATTGCAGACCATAAGGAGTGACCAAATCGTATAAAATAATTCGTCGCTTTCTTTCTGAACTCGTATATCACTGGATAGAAATTATTGAGAAGTAATAAATTTATTATTTGTTTTGCCTGGATTATTATACTTAAATATACTTAAAACTAAAAACTAAAAAAAATACTTGCGTGGCACGTCATTCCAGCGCAAGAGGTTAAACAAGTTAAGAAAGAAAATCACATGTGGAAGAAACCTGTCTGTAAATATAATAATCTTCTGATCATCATCTTTGTAGTCTTTGAGTGCCTTCTTCAGAAGATTTACTTTATATCCTCCTCCTATGCTAGTTTTTACATTGCCACCGAGCCAAGCTTCTCCCAAACCAAGAACCCTCAAATTATGACGAATTTCGTAAACATTGATCGATCTGAGAAATCTTTTGTAACCATCGGTTTCATTCGTAGCGACGGTAAACACCAGTGCATCTACAAACAATTTCAATAATATTCAGATTCTCGTATTTCAAGACAAATGCAGAGAAATTCATAAAACGCAAATCGTGCAATATTTTAATATAAGTAAAAGGAAAATCATTTATTTCTCTTTTATTGTTCCGTTTGAATTCAAAACGTAAAATTTAGAGGTTTGTAAAGCATGTAATTTCAAAGGATACAAAATATTCAAATGCACTTGAAAAACTAAATAATAAATAAATTAATTAATCAGTTCATGGCAATACATTCGATAATACTATGATAATGAGTAAAATTGTATTTCATTGCTATTTCTTTTTAAAATAGCTCCCCCAACGTTGGAGAGGTTTACGTGTCTATTTCGAGCGACATTATATCAACATACAAGTTGAATAAGCAAAAATCAGGCGGACGCCTTGTTCACATAAGCGCTACATTTTCTACATGACATCATGATTCGAACATAATATAGTACGTGTCACGTCATTTCTCGGCAAAACCGTTGGATTCGCATTGGACGCAATTTCAATTATTGAAAGCCATTATTATTACAAAATTTAAGTAGAGTCCGTACCGATTACAAAACAAGATATTAAGATTAATTTTATTTCTACAGAAAAATATGAATAAAGCACAAAAAGTGT
>KQ435903.1:362644-390771 GCA_001276565.1 Melipona quadrifasciata
TAATTACTTTCATTTAGTATCATCCTTCGGGACAAGCTTTTGTAACGGCATCGGAAGACAAAACGGCGAGATTGTGGGACTTAAGGTCAGATCAGCAGTTAGCTACGTTTAAGCCCCCAAATTCAAATCCTGGATACACATCTTGCGGTTTATCCTTCAGCGGAAGATTCATATTCTGTGGAAGCGATGATAATTCCATTCATATATGGGATACATTGAAAAATGTACATAATGGTAAATATCCTATTGACATTAAAACTAAAAAAATAAATAAATAAAATATTTATAATTTTCGTGAATAATAAGAATTGATTTTACCTTTTATTTAAAGGTGTTTTAACGGGTCACGAAAACCGAGTAACATCACTCAGCGTTGCTGGAAATGGTATGGCTGTTGCTACTTGTTCCTGGGACCAAAATGTTCGAATTTGGGTGTAGAATTGAAAAAAGAAAGTATTGCTATCCAATAATATTGAAGAAAACTGGAGAAAGAATAAAAGAGAAAGGCATTCTATCTTTTGTTGAAATGTTTCTCGTTGATTACGGTTTTCTTGAAGTTTTTGATACACGAAAAAATATGTCTACAAGATTACAAAATTATTCTACATATACACATTAAATTAAATGCTTATTTAAATGACATATGATAAAATGTATATTATTTTAGTATAAATAACTGTAGTGTACATAAGAAACTACTGAAGATTATAAAATTCGTAACAATTTTATTCTTCTAATTAAAAACTAGTTAATATTAAAAAATAAAATAATAAAATAAAAAGCAAAATGAATAATAATAACAAATTGAATGAATTGCTTGTGAAAGATAAACACTCGTCATTTTCTCTTCATTTATATTATTTGTATGCATTTTCATAGTGCATATAATATTCACAAAGAAAAATTACAACTCTAAGTAGCGTATTTGAAAATATAATTATTATGTTTTTCGAGGATATTTTTAATTTTGTAGCTATTTAATTCTTGAATTCTCTTCGTAATATGATTTACAGTCGTATTATTTTATTTCTAAATTATACAGATCTTTTTATGGATGCTGTGAAATCGTGCTTTTAAGAACAAAAAGAAATACAGAAGGAGAGAGAGAGAGAGAGAGAGATAACATTTTTTTACCTGTATTATTAATACTTAAAGATTTGATATTCATTAGGCGTTAAGCGTAAGGGTTAAGGTGCTTCTTTAATGTAGCAATGAACCTTTGGAATTCACTCGACATAATCCTTACCGCTGTGAACCTAGACCAGTAGTTACATTAAACATAATACATTCGATATACACGCTACTGTATACTTTAATGAACTAATTATTACAAATTTGTTCGATCCAGCTGATAAATTACATCTATTATTAATCTTTCTTTAATACTGTGCAGGTATTTATATTTAATTAAGTGCAAGGTAACGAAAATCTTAACAGATCTTAGCGAAAAACGATCTGTATCGTCGAATACTTAATACAATTCAACGTAAATATACACAGCGGAGATTCGATGGAATAATTCAAGATAAAAGATAGATTTAAAAAATTATCTTACGGTAATTATATTACGTTATACAATCTTTATGTACATTCATCAACCTTAAACGGAAGTGCATTTCTCGTGCATTGCCGAATCATTTCTACCACTTTCATGTTATCTAAATTAAAATCCATCGAGGTGAACTAAGAGAGCCATAATAACTGTAGCTCCAGCTTCTTTGGTAGCCCATTTAACAGATTCGAACTGCGGGTCATCGCCATCTTTACCACCAGAATTAATTGTATATGAGCCAGGCCTCACTAATAGCTGAAATGCCGTAGAGGCATTCAACTTTTTATTTGATTGAGTATCAATATATCTATGAAACATGAAAAATTAATGATTTAAAGTAATAATTAATTATTGCTATATATGGAAATACTTACGGATACTTCTTAGTAAATTCCTCGGATGCTGCATATTTTATACTAGGAGAGAAGACTACCTGAGGATTTTGATCTTCGGTCTTTATATTCATTGTTAAATTACTCACATCCAATTGTTCTTTCGTCATAAGTTCTCCTGTGTCGAGAATCAGTCTAAAAACAATACATAGAACTATAGTTATGTAAAAAAGATTTCTTTTATCAAATTCTATAAATATATTATTTTACTTACCTGATCGCATCCAGACGTATACCATAGAAAGCAACATGCCATTTATCAGTTGTACTCTGTGGAATTTGATTGGCGTTAATACTTTGTTTCAATGGAAATCTGGTCCACCCAATCGGTACAGCGAATTCTGCCGGTGGTTCACCCTTGTTGCAAATTGCACTATCTCCTTCTACTTTGTAACAGTTATTACAGTAACAAAGTACATCTTCTAAGGAAAAGAATTCATCTGGTAAAACCAATGATTTTTTCAATCTCATACACGCTTTTAAATATTCACATTTTTTTGTGGGTATAATGTTTGTTCCAAGAGGTGTGGACGGTAGCAATGAATGCAATAATGGCGCATTGTGAATAGACACTATATTTTGCCCTAAAATTGTATTTCCACCAATGGAATTATCAACGGATATTGTATTGTTCCAGGACATGTTTGAACGCATTTCGTTGAAAGAAGAAACAGTGTTCGAAATATCAGATGTTACATTACTTAATGTAGTCTGAGACGAGAATGTCTGAGATGAGCTTAATATATTAACAGATGTATTGTTTTGATGCGAGGAGCTTATATTATTTCCTTGACTATTAGATACTATGCTTTCGTTTATTGCATTATTAGCATTAGTGTTTAAGTTAGTTATGTTATTGGTGCTGTTTGCGGTGCCATTTTTAATATTAATATTAGTTGCATTATTTATCTCTACATTTGTACATTCGTTCCTAGTACTCAAATTTTCTGACTGACTATTTAATATCGAGCTATTATTTAGTTGATTTGAATTATCGTAAATCTTGTTCTTAATACTTCGTGTTGTATCGTGATTCATGTTCGAGTTTGAATCCAAATTATTACTGTCTGAGATACTGGGCACTGCTTTATTCTGAATATTATTCGTTAAATGCACATTATCGTTGTTACACGTTGTATATTCCACAATGTCATCATCCTTAGCATTTGAACTGCATTGACTTGGAACACTTGGTGAGGTAGAAGACGATAAATCCGAAGAAGCAGCTGCGATGACATTTTCTTTTTCATGACACTCTAAGTCTGCTTTCTCTCGTGAATTTTCTGCATCTTCCAATTTCGTCCTTATACATTCCACGGATGTTACAGTATTATTGGTAGTAGATGAGAATGCCTCTACATTATTTGCAATAATGGAAACTTGTTCGCATTGTCCATACAGATCAAATACGGCATAAACATAAGGTGGCAAATCTGTTGCAGCTACGCCTTGATCTACACCATTGATAATCAAGTGCAGTCTGTTGTCATCATCAATAAATAAACCTACTATTGAATTACAGTGAAGATTTTCCAGAGCAGCTCCATACTTTGTTTTTACCTGGTAATAAGTATAAAGTTCATTAATACATGTTATGGTGTTTACATGTATTAATGTATACATTAATGTATGGCGTATAGGTGTATCAATTTGTTTAATACTTACCCTGATGCCATTATGTGATATCCAATCACTACAATTTCGGGTGAAATGCAAGTTATACCACAAAATATATTAGAAACCCATCGTTTGTTCAGTTTTTCTATTTTTACTAAAAATGGCTTGCCTTTTATTAAAGGACGACTAGACATTACCACTCCTTAAAATATATATATAATAGACAGAATATAGGAAATGTTGGATATAATAAAAGTATATGTTTAAAAAGAAATAATACCTTGATTATAACTTGCAACTCTTCGTGCAGAAGTTTTAGTTTCCAATTGTATGTTTCTACCATGATTTTCATGAAACTCATAACTCCAATCACTTTCGCCTACAAAATGAGTTGCAGATTGCGTCGGTGTGAGTGCTGCGTCGTTTATTAATTTTCCTTCAGATACATCTACAGACGTATCCATTCCAGTATCACTATATATGAAATAATATTGTATATTTTCAAGTATCAAGAAAGGAAAAAACAAACATCCTAAATATAATTAATTCAAACATACTTTCGTAAAACTGGTGGCATAGGATCTTGCAATAATTCCAACGAATCTTGCAATCTCAAGCTAGCATTTGGAGATACTGCATTGTTTTGTTGCTTACTACTTGTTATATTTACAGTCACTGTACTACCAAAAAGATCAACTACAGCGTACACCATTTCCGGTATATTTGATGCTGCTATGCCCATGTCCTCTCCATTTATATAAAATTTCAAATTACTCTCGTGCGTACGTTTTAATCCAACTTTATCACCAACACGCAGCCATTCCAAACTTGGACAGTAATTCATACATAAAACATATCCATTATGTCTTACTTCATTACCTAAATATGTTAGATTTTATATTAGAAGTAGTAAAATGATATAATATATTTTAAATAAATTTCAAATAAGATTCCTATATAAATATCTAATATTACCTGTCAAGTACCAAGCATCTGTTGAAATGGATCTCATGCCAGAGACAAGATTCATAGATGTTAACCAGTTTCCACTTTCATTTTTCACAATACCTAATCTCAAACAGCCGCTCCATTCACGAGCAACTTCTCGTATGGCAATTTCGAAAAGTTCATTATTCTCTAACGGTACCTCGCTTAATAGTATAGCATTATTGTATTCCCTACATCTAGTTGCTACTGTTCTATCAGTATTTAATTGGACATTTAAGCCAACAGATTCATGAAATTTATGCATTATTTCTGCCTGAGCTTGAAGTTGAATTACAGACGTAGGCTGCTGACTAGTGCTGTTTTCCGATGGCAAATACTGTTGTATCGTTGGATCTCTACGTTCCGGTTGTACAATTGTAACCTGATAAACATAAATAATATATCACGCTATTTATTATTTTGTATCTACAAAAGAACATAATATCATGCTTTCTATTATTTTACATTTATAAAAGAGTACCTGAACACATTGTCCGTACAGTTCAATCACAGGATAGACATGCGGTGGTACTCCCGTACAAGCAGGACCCTGATCTACTCCATCTAAATAATAGTGTAAACTGTTGTCTGAACATCGCATCATGCCAATACGATTTCCCTCTACTAATTTGTCCAAATCACAGGCATAATTATTTCTTAAGATAACACCATCTCGCATAACGTTAGATCCAGACAACATCCAAGTATCGTGATCAATATCCGTCATCGTAGATGGAAATTCTAATTCGTCAGGTCTTATAAGAGTTACACCTAAAATATATATATATTTCTCTTATTAACATCCTAATAACCAAAAAAATATGAATTATACTTTTAAATATATACCTGCTTCAATCGCTCCTGTCCATCTATCAACCATTTTATCAATTGTCACTTCGAACATTTCACCATCGCGCAGCGCACGATTTGCAATTACAATAGCTTCATTGAATTCTCCTAAAGCTCTAGGTCTCAATGCAGTCAATCCATTATTTACTATCCTTGCATTTTTACTATGTATATGATGAAATCGCAAGTCACTATTTGAAAAAAGCGATTAATGATACATATCTTCAATTGCATATTTAATCTTTGATCGGCGGAAAGTTAAAAATAAACGGAGTTTACAAACCTATACAGAGTTGTATTGCTGAAGCTTGAATTGTTTGTAGTAGGACTGTAGAAATCTGTATTGTCAACTATAGTTGCCTGTGCTGCCTGCCCATAAAGGTCTATGACACCATAGATCTTCTCAGGCACGTTCATTGCTGCAGCTCCTTGATCAACACCATTCACGTAAAAATGCAATGTTGCGTTATCTTTCCTCATTACGCCTACACGATCTCCGACTTGTAGCCGATCAAGATTCTGCCCATATTGATCTATGATCGTAGTGCCATTATGCATGACCCCATTTTCTGTCATCATCCATGTGCCGGATCTGCAAGGGACATGACCACCTTCGAGCAATAATACGGGCGATAAACTTAACATAAATTTAAGAAAATGTAAATACATTAAGACAAATTGTAAATATTATTTTACATACCTAACGTTTGTCATAGTAAAAGGAAACTCCAATTCAGTAGGGGAATGGGTGGTAACTCCTATTTCGATAGATCCTGCCCATTTTGTTACAATTTTATCCAATCTTACTTCAAATAATTCATTTGGTTTTAATGGTCTTGAAGTTAATACAACACCGTTATTAAAATCGTCCATTACGCTAAAAAAACAATATATACATTTCATATATACATTGCAGTAAACTTTTGTGTATATTCCTAAAGAAATTTTTATTTACTTAGGCCTATGTGCAGTACGTCCATTATTAATCACTTCCACATGTGTGCCACAACAGGAATGAAACATAAGTCTGTCTGGCGGTTCTTCTTCTGTTTCTAAATAGCAAAGTTTTTTGAAAAATTTATCACAATATTGTACGATAAATCAATAATATAAGAAAAATGATTGGTATTGTACACTTACCACTCAAACCTTGCAATTGCAACGTGTTTCGTCTAGTAACTAAATTTTGTTCCTCTCTTTCATCACGATCGACAATTGTTACTTTTACTGTCATACCGTACAAATCTATAACACCCCATACACCTACAGGTACTTTGGCGGCAATCCCTTGGTCTAATCCATTTATTAAATAATGAAGATTTCCATTGCTCCGTCTTATCATGCCTACTCTATCACCTTCCTAAAAAAATTTTTTTATCGTACCACATATAAAATGCTAATAGTACTTTTTCATTTTCATTTGAATTACCCTTAATTCATCCAAATTATATTCTCCATATTCGCGACATGTTCCCTTCCCATTTACCAAAATTCCACACCCAGACATCATCGTTGTTCCCGATCGCATATTAGTCATTGTTGCTGGAAATTCTAATGCTGTTGGACTGTGCATCGTAACTCCAACTTCTATGCTACCTGACCACTTATGTACAAGTCTATCAATTCGTACCTATGGCAATATAATTTACAATAAATTCTGATGCATTAAAGATCATTTCTTATTTTTTATTCTCCTGATTTACCTCGAATAATTCATTATCCCTTAATGGCCTGTGAGTCATTACAACTCCGTTATTAAATTCGTCTAAAGGTCTTCGCCTTTCTGCAGTTCTAGCATTGTTAGACAACTTGACAAGCGAACCAACTCTTTCATGAAACCTCAATCTATCCTCTCTAATAGCTGCAGGACTTGGATTCTTAGGTAAATTAACATTAACATTAACATTTAAATTAACATTCAAATTAGCGACTAGATTAGTTGTAGAAGAATTAGATGCTTCTTCAAGAACAAAATCATTATTAATTTCAACTTCGTCTTTTGGCTCGTTACACAAGACAGAGGCAATTTGTGGATAAGTTATAGTCACTTGAACACAATCACCATACATGTCTACAACTGCAAAGATGCGTTCTGGAATATTGGAAACAGCTACTCCTTGAGAGATACCATTGATATAAAATATTAATTCATGCTGTAATTAAAAGAAAACAAATAGTAAATGAAATAATTATTCAAAACAAGCATTAGATACTAATATACAAAAAAAGAAACTTACATTGGATGTTCTCATTACTCCTAAAGTACTTCCTTCTTGTAATTCGTTTAAATCCATTCCATACATTTCTACTGTCCTTATTCCATCATGCATTATACCAGAATCAAACATAATCCATGTTCCTTGACGAAGATTAGTGGCACAAGCTGGCAATTCTATTATTTCTGGATCACATTCTGTCACGCCAATTTCTATACTGCCACTCCATGATGTCATCTGCATAACATTATTTGAACTCAACAAGTAATTTCATACAAAATAATAACATGTGTAAAAATGTTTAGCTTTCCATCGGCACATTTATTTGCTATGCAATTGTATTTCTATAAAGATAATTAAATCTTAAGATGTAATTCACGAATGTGTATTAATCTTGCGATAAATTTATAGGTAAGTCGTTAAAAATAATGATCAAAGGCAGTAAACAAAGTATCAGTATTAACAACTTGATTTTTTGATAGTATATACGTCGTGAGATAGAAGCATGATATACGTGTAGATCTTAAATATGAACAAATGATTCAATGATAAAAATTCAAGTTATCAACATTGTAATAAACAACGTTCTGACAGATGTGCGAAGTAGCGATGTACCAGTAAAGTGGGCAAGTTTGAAGCTCGCGACTCTGTACCTTTTTATCGATGCGGACCTCAAACAGCTCGTCATCCTTAAGCGGTTCTGCGCTGAGCACCAATCCATGGTTATATTCTGAGAAATCTCGTATGGCCGTGCAATTGTTGTTTGTCAAAGTTACACGGTGACCGCATCGTTGATGAAACATGTCGACCATTTGTTATTCATCGACCATCCATATATAAGCAAACTATACATTGCCTTCTCCTTTCCACTATCTTTCTATCTTCTCTTAACTAATGCATTTCTGCTGCACCGTCTTGTTCTCTGTTGTGTGTGGTATGTGTGTATGTATATGCTCTCTCCCTCTATCTCTCTCTACGCATAGTCATGAACGATGTAACAATTGCAACTGTATAGATAAGATAAGACGGATTATAGAGGGTGTCACAGTTAAATGGAATCATTCAAATATTGCATTATTTGTTGTATGAAAAAATGTTTCAAAACAGAGGTTACATTTTAAAGGTTACGAATGACGGAAATCAATTTTTCTCAAGAGATTCTTTTATAAGATTTTAAGATTGTCAGTAATTTTCCACACGGAGTTGGACTTTTCCCAATACATTTGCATGAAAAAACAAATTCGATGAACCTAATGATCATACTATTTGCATTATTTGCGTTTGAAAATAATTAGTTTTCTGAATACGTGTGCAACATCTATCTTATTGAGTTATTCGATGTACCTTTATACTTCATAACATAAAATACATAAAATAATAAAAATATTAAAAATATAATAATAAAATAATAATAATATACCAAAAATATAATAAAATAATGAATATATTACAAAGATAATAATATATTATTTGCTATCATATTAAGCATTATTAAAATAATTAATACCTAACATGATAATAAAATTAAAGAAAGACCAATCAATCGTTCAACAGATTGATAATTTCAATAACATCTTGATATTTATATTCAGATACAAATGTGTAACTTGCTCTGTATAAATATGTGACAAATTATGATTATGTGTGCTTTCAGGTAAAAATGTCTTGAAATTAAATACGATCGTCGAATTTCTTTTTATGCTCTGTAAAAATATTGGAAAAAAAATATGTAGTTTCGTTTAAAAGAAATCACCGATAAAATCTCCTTGAGAATAATAACTTTAAGATAAATTTAATGTAGCCTCTGGAATAGTGTAATTTTGTCCTGAGAAGTTTTTTCATACAACTATAAATATGCAGATATTTAAATGATTGCACTAAGATACCTTGCACGCGCACTACCTTGCAATGGCTTTTTTAAAATCCCTTTTTTATTGGATGATGCTAATCTGACAATATTATTATTATTGTTATTATTATCCACTTATTTTTATTATCTAATCAGTATTATCTATTATTATCTATATTTTACTGATAGTGATAAAATAGTAAAATGGTAAAGTAGAAATGAAAAGGAGTTTACATTTTAAAATAGCATTCGAAAATACAATTTACAGTATGTCAGAAATTTTTATAAATAAACTTATTCAATAGAAAAGAAGTGACTTTTTTTACTAAACTGTTTGAATTACGTGCCATATGGTAGATTGAGAAAGAATTCAATCTTCTCGCCTAAGTGGATATCGATCTTCGAGATACAGAACCTCGAAACTCATTGATTTTAGTGAGAAGTCGAATCGTTTTTGTTCGATTTGAATATGTTCGTCACCTTTGTTTTTACTTTGTTGACAATGAATTTGCAACGAATTTGTCTATGCTAAACGTATTCCAAAAGCACGAATACCTCGATTTTTTTAATTAAAATTCAAAGAACGAGAGATGTCAATTTTATAAATGTGTTATGAAAAATTTGAAGGAGTTTTTATAACCTCTGATTTTTTATGTAAATAAAACATTCGTCATATTTGAATGTTTCACGGTAAAAAATAAAACCGATTGCTCGAAAGTTTATTAATTCTAACTTGATTAAGCGATATGAGAATTATTTAATAAAGCTTACAACATGGTGAATTTATCGACATGTGCTGTTCGCACGTCCATCAACGTGTAAAATGTTATCAGACACTTGAGACGTTCTTAATTAGATTCAACGAATAGCACGCATCTCACTATATGAGTCATGTTGCAATTTAGCCGTCGCTATGAACGCCATAAAACACAAAATATGGTTTGTATTTATTTTATTATTCAAAATATAATTCAAAATACTCTCAGCAGGAGTAGGATCTTTATCACAGTATAAAATGTGCTTTAAAAGAAAATGGACTTTGATGTCTCATTCAATTTTACAGCATGGTGTCTGACTTTTTTTATCCCAATATGGGTGGTGTTGAGGAACATATCTTTAATTTATCTCAATGTTTAATGGGACGTGGACACAAAGTTGTAGTGCTCACACATTCTTATGGTGATAGAATTGGAATACGTTATATGACAAATGGGTTGAAAGTATGTATAATATGTATTGTATTTTATATTATAACATGTATTATATTTTACATTATGATATCTATTATACTTTATATAATATAGTATGTATCATTTTATCAATGATAAAAATATACAATTTTATGTTTAAGGTATACTATATACCAGTAAAAGTGTTCTACAATCAATGTGTTCTTCCAACAATGATCTGTTCAATACCCCTCATTAGATATATCTTTCTGAGAGAAGAAATTCAAATAGTTCATGGTCATTCTGCATTCTCTGCTCTTGCTCATGAAGGGATGCTAATTGGCCGTTTGATGGGACTGAAAGTAAGTGGTTTTTCACTCATTGACAAAATATATGTTCGTATGTTACATTGTTTTTTGTTTGCTGGGATTTCAGACTATTTTTACAGATCATTCGCTTTTTGGTTTCGCGGATGCCTCTGCGATTCTGACAAATAAATTTTTAGAGATATCATTAGCCGATTGCAATCATTGTATATGTGTATCGCATACTGGAAAAGAGAACACAGTACTAAGGGCAAAAGTTTTGAAAGAGAAAGTTTCTGTAATTCCGAATGCAGTCGATACTACTTTATTTATGCCTGACACCAGTAAACGAGATGATAATTTTAGTAAGGTCTTTTTTGCTTTCATGTGGTATACGAATCAGTGGATTTGACAAGACACAATGTTACTAACGTTATCTATTATTAATTATAGTTACAATAGTCATAGTGTCGCGACTAGTATATCGCAAAGGCGTCGATTTATTAGCTCGTATTATACCCGATCTTTGTAGTCGATACGAGAATGTGCAATTTCTAATTGCTGGAGATGGTCCCAAAAGATGGCTCATAGAAGAAGTACGAGAAAGAAACTTGTTACAACACAGGGTTACATTATTTGGAAGCTTGGAGCATTCTCAGATAAGACATGTATTAAACAAAGGTCATATATTTCTGAATACAAGCCTAACAGAAGCATATTGTATGGCAATTGTTGAAGCTGCATCGTGCGGGTAAAACATCAATCAAAGTTCTACTATAATGCCAAGAAAATTGTTATTCTTATATTGCATATATCGACACAATGTTTCCATTTATTCTAGTTTACAAGTTGTTTCGACAAAGGTCGGTGGTATACCCGAAGTATTACCACCTGATTTAATTTATCTAGTAGAACCTACAGTACCTGCTCTTGTTAGTGGGCTAGACTCAGCTATAACAGATTATAAAGAAGGAAATGTTAGATGTCCATTTGAAATGCACAGAAGAATAAGTTTATTTTACAACTGGTTTAATATTACTAAAAGGACTGAAATAGTTTATAATTTAGTAAAAGAAGAAAATAAAAAAAATTTAGGTCAACAATTAGCAAGTTACATTCAGAGTGGAGTATTGCCCTATTTACTTGTTGTATCATTGTGCTACATTATTTTACAAGTTTTAGAAATTCTTGTACCACGAAAGGTAGGCTGAAACTTTTGCAACTAAATACAATATTTAGTATCAAATATTAACTTATTAACAAATATAATAATTTTTTTAGTATATTGATATTGCAAAAGATTATGTCGAAATTAATGTCATACACTCTCGTGGAGACGAAAAAGAGGACTAATACTTCATTTTCAAGATATACAAAATGAATGATGATATGAACATTTTAATAGTATGTGTTTTATATACCAATACATTCCTATCAATACGATGGTTGTTAATAATATTGCATTGCACTATACCTTTTCACATGAGAGAATCAACTGACTATTTGTAAAAATATTCCCTAATATTCTTTTGATAGCATATTTTCATGTTGTATAAATGTATATGTATGAAAAATGAAATATAGTGTCCAAAGTACAAATTGTTAAAAAAGATTAAAGTAGTGTAAAATTATTTTATTATTTTCTTATCCAATTTTGTTTTAATTATTATATGATCGATTGATGAATTTGCATAATTTTATAGTTACAATGCTTATTTATATGCAAATTATACTGTCAATTATATTTTTCTTTACATTGGCTATTGTTATATCATATTAATTTTAATGCCTAAAAAATAAGAAGATCAAATTGAAAATATAATAATATTTATTTTATTATATGTTGTACGTTAGATACAATAATAATATTAATACAATATCTCAATGATCTGTTTTTTTTTTGTCTATTTAATTATCCTTGTATTACTGTACATTTATCTATTTATACATAAATCTTTCATGTAAGGATCTATGATCTTCTGAAAATATTTTTTTTGAGAAGGTCAATGACCCTTAATTAACAACCATTATAATATTAAGAGCGGTCAGATCTGTCGCAACATTTTCCGCACTTATAAACAGAGTATTCGTGCCACTTTGTCCGAAAATTAGTTCAATTAAGAAAAAAAAATCAATTTTTTTATTACAGGTGCTAAAAGTTTTTTCCTTGAACTCCTTGTTAGAGGTGGGACACTTCATTTACACTTATAATTATAATTAAAACTTTACAAAAGATACTGGTTTTAAATATTGCATTAATTAAAATCTTACATAAAACTCTTTGTTAAATATTTATCGTTAGATTGACCTCAACATATAAGAAGGCTATGCCGACGAGAGTGAGATCCACACGTAGGCACACGCAGTAATCAATCTGAAATTTCCTTATGTGCTATGTAAATTTTTCAAAATCGACAGTACACGTCCCTAACATTACATGAGCTTACTTTCATATTTTTTTTTCTGGTGCAAAACAGGAGAATGGAAGATAGTTTATTTTCTTTATAAATCGTACAACATGCAAGTACTATTTTTTTTTTCTTTTAAATATACCATTGTATTCAAAGTGTTAAGAAAGTACAAGAGCTTCTTTTTCTTCGCAATGTCACTGCCTTGAAACATACAGTTTTCTTTTTTTTCAATAAGATTCTTTATTTACGGTTGTTTTATGTAAACAAGACTTCGGAGTAAGGAGCGATTGGTTCTATAATATATAATTCATTGTTCGAATTGTTGCTAGCATTCAATCGTTCAGTCAAAATATTATTAGTTTACTCTTAAAAACAGTCGCAAATTGGTTAAAAAAAAAGTTATTCAATGTATCAAACATAAGATAATTATTTTTTTAAAACGTAGTAGCGAAATATAATCCAAGGCAAAGTTGCATCTTATCGTGATGTTGCGATAAAGCAAGAAATCCATAGGATTTATAATATTATTATACTTGGTGCACTCGATACAAGCAAATATCAATGTACCCCGTCAACATCGTGCTTGATCGATGTTCTTTTGATCACGAGCACGTATTAACAATTTATTTTTGCTTGCGAACACCTTCATGAGCACATATTGCTTTCGACTGCGATGTTTCCGCGTGTACAAGTTATCGATCGGCATAATTTCTTTACTTACGGTAATGAAAATGAAATATTACAAAATGTGTTAATACTATATATGTATATAGTATGTATACATATATATATACACACACATATATATATATATTATATATATATACATATATATATATATAATATATATATATATATTTATTTATATTTATATGTATACCGCGTAAATAGGAGATGATTTCGCCTTGCTTTATGAAGTATCTTTTTTTTGAGTAGTATGTACAATTGGGTTTTTTTCGGAGTGTCTTTCAGTTCCGTTTGAAAAGGAAATAATGCCACGCTAAACGGTATCTAAGGCTCCCATTAATGCTCGAGTAAAGAATACGAGAGATAAAATCCTTGTACACATAATCATAGAAAAATCTTATATACTTTTAACGAAGTACTCGCAACGGGTTCCTTAGAACTTATTTGGCATCTACAATAAATAAATAACAAACCATCTGTTGAGCCAAGCGTTGCACAATTTCCATAATACAGTTAATGTTGTCAGAATTAATTCAAACACCTTCCCCATAATCGCGATCACCCACGTTAATACGATCAGGGGCTGCGGTTACGCTAAAGCCAAGAATTCTATTATCAACTTTGTACATTTTTCCTTTCTTTGGCTTCTTTGACTTTCCCTGAAAAATCATGTTAAACACTTAGACGCTTGTAAAACATATAACACCTGTCATTAGCTTTTATCACATCTGTTCAAAATACCTTTACTTCCTGAAATTCCGTAGGTGCATTAGGATTAACAGCAGGCGCTGGTTTACACAAGTCGTCCGCTTGTGCTTGAGGTCGTTGGGCTGATCGCCACTTACTACGTTTCTCTAAAAATTGCTTTGCAAATTCAGAACTCTGTTTATTATCACCCAGATAATCTCGAACATATTCTTTTACTTCATACGCAGACTCAATGTCTCGCAAAAATCCAACAAACGTGGGGACTGTATACACGTAAAATTTATACTTAAAATTAATACTCATTAAACCATCTATAAACGAAACAAAAATATGTATGTGAAAGAGTCTCTAACTTACTGTCTACAGACACTTGTAAACCACTCAGGGCTTTGTTGCACCATTGTGTAAAATCATCGGTCTTGGCAGTGTTTTGTTCAAATAATTTCTTCACCAGTTCTTCTTCTCGTTTATTCTTACTCTTTGTTTTATTACTTTGCTGCTGCTGTTGATTGGCAGTAAGAACCTTTGCTGTAGCAGTCTGTTTAACAGATTGTTTCGCGGTTGTAGAAGGTTTGATTGGTGTAGGATCGTCCCAAAAACCAGTTGTACCACTATTATTTGACCAAGCTTGACTACTATTAGAGCTACTTGAATTGGCCCAATTCAAACATTGAGAAGCGGTACCCCATATTCCAGCGTTTTGCAGTACATTCGTCGATTCTTTCTGTCCTGCCTTTTCTTGGCGTTCCCTTTCTTGTTGCTGAAGTGTCAGCAATAACAATTAGCAATATATAATTATCATTTAACGATTAAATTTCTTTCTTTTTTTTCACTTTTACACGAATACATAAAACTTCAAAAACACAATGAATAATAATTAAAGGAATATATTAAGAATTATATATTATAATTAATATATTGAATTGCCAACTAAGTGATTGCGGATTTTAAATAAGAAGGAAAATTCAAAATTTTTGCTTAAAAATATAACTTTATTCAATTAGGTATTGCCCGTTTTTATCGATGACCTTTTACCATCTTTCAGGCAGTATCATAATTCCATCTTCATAAAACTTCTGATTTTTGCCAGCAAAAAACCGAATTAAATGTGATTTTACATCATCAGCGTCATTAAAAATTTTACCATTTAAGGAGTTCTGCATGGAACGAAATTAATAGTAATCTGAAGGCGCAAAGTCAGGGCTATATGGTGTGAATGTGACAACACATCCTAACCTAGTTCCAATAATTTTTGGCGAGTGACTAAAGATGTGTGGGGCTTTGCATTATCATGCTGGAAAACAACCTTACGAATTGCCAATTCTGGCCGCTTTTCTTGAACTGCATCGCTCAGTTTGGCGAGTTGTTGAACGTACACGTTTGAATTAATCGTTCGGTTTCTTGATAAAAGTTCAAAGTGCAGAATTCCTTTATAATCCCACCAAACTGACAGCATAATCTTTTTTTAGTGAATCTCAGCTTTTGGTGTCATCTGGGCTGGCTCATCTTGCATCACGATCTTTTCCGATTAATGTTGTTATAAATTATCCACTTTTCGTCGCCAGTTATTAGTCCTTTCCAGAAATGGATCAATTTCGTTGCGTTTCAGAAGCGAATCGCAGATGCTAATGCGTTGCGTCAAATGAATTTCCTTAAGTAGGGACCTAATCGAGTTTCTTGACATAGCCAAGCTGTTTTAATTTTTTTTTTGAATGCATGTATGCGATACATTGAGCTTCTCTGCAATCTCACGTGTTGTGCTATGACGATCTGAATCGATAATGGCCTTGATATGGATCTCATCAACTTCAACTGGACGGCCAGATCGTTGCGAATTTTTCAGTGAAAAATCACCAGAACGAAATTTGGTAAACCAATTTTGACACTGCCTTTCTTTCAAGGCTTCATTCCCATATACGGCACATAACTTCTTGTGTGCTTGCGATGTTCTTGCCTTTTCGGAAATAATACAATAAAATATGTCTGAAATGCGCGTCTTGTTCTTCCATGTTTAAATTGGGATAAAAACGAAACTAAATAACTAATCGATACAATTGTTTTACTAAATTAAAGGCGGAAGTTCAAACAACAAGAAAACAACATAAGTCAGGTGCTTTGAACACGTTGACAAAACAAGTGAATGTGCTAAGACCATCTATTGACGAAATCACTTAGTTGCCAACCCAATAGGACACAAGATATGGAAAAAGTAATAAGTACCTTTACCTTGGTGATTCGTTCTTGCTCTTCTTGCTGAATTTGTGCAAGGCTCTTCACTGGTACGGTTTTAGAAGTAGCTGTAGTCTTTTCTGCCCACTTAAATTGCAATCTTTTAGAAGAATCTGTTATTGATGCTTCTTGAGCTGCTTCAATGGCTTTCTGTTGTGCTAATTGTTGCTGCATCATTTGTTGAAATCGCTGTTCTTCCTGAATCAACATTTATAACTATGAATATATAGCGTGAAGTGATAATACTTTCTTAATCATTTGAGAATATACCGCTTTCTTTTCTCGCTCGAGTCTCTGAATTTCAGCTAATGAAGCAGCAGGGGTAGTTGGAGCTGGTGTACAAGGTGCTTGTGCCCAAGGTGCTTTACTTCGTTCTTGTAATCGACGGAGTGCATCCGCTTCTCGCCGTCTTTGTTCTGCTCGCCGAGCTTGTTCTTCAGCTTCAGCCTGCTTACGTGCCTCTGTCTCTTTCCTACAACAGAGAAAAGTAAAAAAAAAATTGTAGGTTTCATCAAATTTTTCCCAAAATAATTAGTATTTAATAAGCACATAATTATTTGCGAAATATACCGCATTCTTTCTTCTTCTTGTTTTTTCTGTTCTTCTTCCAATTTTTTTCTTTTTTCCTCTTCCTTCTTTTGCTTCTCTTCCTGCTTTTTAAGTTCCTCCTTTTTCTTCTTTTCTTCCTCTTGCTTTTTCCTTAAATTTTCTTCCTCCTGCTTTCGCTTCTCTTCTCGTTTCTTCTCCTCTTCTTTACGTTTCTTCTCCTCTTTCTTTTTCCTTTCTTCTTCCTGTTTACGCTTCTCTTCTTCCTTCCGTTTCTTTTCTTCTTCCTTTTTCTTTCTCTCTTCGTCTTTGCGCTTTGCTTCTTCTGCTTGTTTAGCCTGTTCTTCCTTTTTTCTTTTCGCATTCTCTTCTTCAGCTTGTCTTTGTAATTCTTCTTGTTTTCGAAGTTCTTCTTTCTTTCTGTCTTCTTGTAGTCGAAGATTCTGTTCTTCCTGTAACACCATAATTATTTCCAGTTTTTAATTATATTACCTTAAGCGGCGAAACAAATTTATTCTTGAAAAACTGTAATTACCAATATCTGTTGTTCAGTCTTTATTTCTTTAGTGTGCAGATCCCATAATGATGTAGGTAATTGGCCAGGAGGTACAGCTGGTATCGGTCCAACCTGAACAATGTATGTGCCGATTGGAATTATATATTTACAAGAAGAAACCTATTAAACGTAGCAAGTTGTACGTACTTGCGTTAACCAATTCTGTGCATTAAATTGTGGATTTATTTGCGGTGGGGGTTGTGGCCAAACAGTATCGATATGAGATGTCTGTGGATGGCCATTTGCATTAACATTGAGTTGACGTAACAAAGATTTTATAGGATTGTCTTCTTGCGTTGCAGCTGACGTATTTATGCTTGATTGCTGAATTCCCGGTACATTTTGCATACCACCCATTTGTTGTATAAGATGTTGTATAGGATCAACCGTAGGTGGATGTGCTGTTGTAGTTGAATGTGGATTTGGCGTTAGATGAGTTTCTGGTTGTGTCTTAGCCTTCGGAAAAAGAAACGGAACATTTGAATTAGAAACATTTATTATCACGATATAAGTTATCATCTTCACTGAAATGAATTGGTACCTGCTGCATTTGGGTGAAAAGCTGCATAACCGGATTTGAAGCCTGAGAAGGAAGATGAGGTACGAATGGATTTGTAGAGATTGATACTTCCGGAATCTCTGAATCCTGAATAAGATATTGATAAATCAACTGATTTTGTTCCAAAGGACTTAATGTTGCCCAATGCTCGGATTGAGAAAGCTTCGCAATAGCCGATGTTCGTACTTGTCTTAAAAGTAATTGCTGATTCTGTATCAATCGCATGTGTTGATACTGAAGTAAAAGAAGTGGATCTTCTATACTTTTCGACAATGCAGACATACCAGCTGGTACTGTGTTAGGAACAGGTGGTATTACCTGATCCGTTAACTAAAAAAAACAGATAAGAAAAAAATCTTTTTTTTCCATGCATCTTCTTTAACCTTCAGATATTTTTTCAATTTTAAAAGATCGTGAAAAAATTTTGTACCTTTAAGGGAGGAATAGGAGGTCCAGGTGTAAATGGTATTCTGCCACATATTTTCATTAAGTCTCCTAAAGTGGCATATCGTTCGTCACAAGTTCTTCTTACCATTAATCCTGCAGTAAAGTAACCAGCTTTACACCATTCTGCCATTTCATTTGCTAAGAACGGACCCTGAACTTCGCCCTGTGGATCACGGTAAAACCATTTCTCCTGTCCATTCGTAGGTGGAACTGTAGAAGGTTGGTTACCAATAGAAGATGGTATACTGGCAGTCTTTTCCTTATGGTTTTCTTCATCTGCCATCAATTTTGCAACAAGTGCGTCCGCTTCTTCCTTCATTCTATCCAAATCATCTTCTGACTTTTGTCTCACGTTATCTGTTTCCGCATTATGTGCAAGTTTCTGAGAATCTATTTGCACTGGAACTTGTCTTTTTATAGTGGTAGGAATTGGATCCACCTTTGTTTCTGTTTCAACATCTTCTTTCTTCTTTTCTTTAGCAGGAGACTTATCAGTTTCTGAATCGGTCGATGATATTTTTTCAGTTTCCGCATGCTCTGTACTTGGTGCTACTGTATTTCTCTTTTGTGAAATTTCAGATGATGTTGGTGTCAAATTTTTAATAGGAGTATTATCCGTTACTGTAATAGGTAGTTTCGTTGGAGAACTGCTCCTCTTTTCCTTCTCGACAGGTTCGTTTTTATCATCTAGCGGATGTAAGGACTTTGGTCGTTCTTTACTAACTGAATTAATCCCACTATTGGTATTACGACTTGGTATTTGTCCTTGAGTCGAGCCATAAGACAAAGGTTTGCTACTAGATCTTTTTATATTAGCAGCACTTCCTTCGGAAACACGCCGAGTCCTTGATTCTTGAGCACCACCTGCACTAATCACCCCATCTTCATCATCATCTGAATACATCCCACCGTGAAATGCACCTGAAGCATCGAAACTTCCTCCACTTTCACTAGGATTTTCAGTAGCCCTAGAATGGATTTCAATTATTAAATACGATTAAAATATATTTAGAGTTTTTAAGTAGATTAGTGTTAGTGATAAAAATAATTAGAAAGTCACCATTCGGGAAGATTGTCATGATTATCATGATGATTTGATTCCCAAATACGTGTTGTACGAGGGGGCGGATGATGACTCGAATCGTGTGTAACTCTATGATTTCCACGATGTTCCCATCTACTCCCAGTGTTTCGTACTTCTTCTCCATCTCCTTCATTCCTTTCTAATCTATCTCTATCCATACTACCAGTTTCGCGCCAACTACTCCTACCTGAAATACAAATTAACTATTATATAGATAATGTTCTTTGTTCAATTATATATTTATATAGAGTTAAAAATAAATATTTGTATACCCCATTTTCGCCAACCGTCATCATCTTCTGTACCACCACGATGACGCCGCCAATTGCTTTCTATAAGAGAACTACCACTAGCCCCACGACTTAATTCTTTTCTAGGACTTGTAGAACCATTCCATTCTCCTGGGTCTGAGACCCCATTTCTTTCTGACCAACCACGTTCACTTTGAGATCTATCAAACGGGCGATTTCTTCCCTGGATATAAAATATATATTTACTGATGAGATACAAAAAATATATTTTTCTTCTATTTGATATAAAAAAATTCTCAATTTTATAGATATCGTAATGTTTAATAAGATTATTTCTGTAAAATGGCTAAAAATTAGTTTGGATTTTTCGGCACATATCAATTTTATAAAATGAAACAAATTACGTACTTGAAATGATTGACTGTCAATTCGTGGGCCATCTCCTGAATCATCAAAACTAACACCACGGGAATAATGAGAGGAGTATAAGCTACCTCTTGCATTTCTTCCACGCCCCCCACGATCAACACTTCCACCTCTTCCTCTACCGGCGTTGGTTATTCCTCCATTCCACATTCGCTAAAAAATTTTTACGACAGTCAAACGTATTTATCAAATTTATCAGAATTTATCAAATAATTTATATTAATATTTCAAAACTATTATAAGTATATATTGTACGTCGATAAGCGAAAAATAACGTTTTAATTTATAATAGTTACATCACTGAATGAATATATATCATAGAATGGTAATAAATTAGTAATGATTATGTAAAATATACAAAAGTAAGTAGGAGAGTGCAAGAACTGGCACAAGGGGTCCAGTGTGTTATATTTTTAGATTCAAACTAACTTCATGAGGCAGTTCAATATAGGATATATCAAGAATATATAATAACTGAACAATATTAATTTTTACTCTATTAATCATACTATTGCAAAAATTTTACATCAAGAGTTATTTATTAGCTATTTTTTATAACTAAATATAAATACCTTTCAAATTTTGACATAAATATCAAATCTCAAAATATGAAAGTATATACTTGGTAGTTTAATTACCGTTTCATCTTCTGTCATTTGTATAAGCGCCAAAGGAAGTTGAGTTTTCTCAACGTATAAAGATGAGAAATTTGTTAATGGTTCAGGAGGTTTACAATTGCGATCAAACAAGATCAACATTTCTTCTCGCCCGTATCTATGTTCAGCTAATTGATAACGTGGTGTAGTTAAACTTGTAGTACCTCCACCACCGCCGCTACTATTACAAGTGTCTCCGGACAGATTGCGCAACCTATTCAATATATTCATTCTAGCAAATAAAATATATAAGCAAACGTTAATTAATAGGTAAAGTTGTTAAAAACATTACAAACCATTCTGGACCAAATTTCATGGAATCAGTCATGATGATCTATTTGCTGAAAACACAATACTTCATTATAGAATAAAGAAACGGTTTGAAAAATTATTGACCATGCGAGAAATTATATTCTTAAACTCTTGCGTGTGGATTGTTCTTAAAAATATAACAAAAAAATTACAGAATTAATATTTAGATCTTCTGAAGATTTTAAGCAAATCATATTGACAGAAGATTATACTCATGAAACAAGAAGAGTGGAGAAATATCACCTATGCATTCAAAATGATTGGCAGAATTGTAGAAAATTGTATTGATAATTTTTACCTGTTGCTCGACGAAAATCGAGCAACCATGACAATCAACGATAGTCACGAGGACCTGAATTATATATCGTAAAAGGCATGGAACTGAAATAAATAAATGAAAAAAAAAGAACAATATGAAGTAAAAATGATCGAAGGTAAGAGAAAACGGCAGACGGTGGCGAAGTATTCGTAAAAGGTTGTGATTTTTTTTTAAATCAATCAACACCTAGTAATGATAATCTCATGCGAAGAGGCAACAATGCAGAGGAGGGTTAATATTTGATGAACATTCCAGTCCAGTGAAAATAGTACGCATTTATTTACGACATGTTCTTAAACAGACCGATTTCCGTGAGCCCAGGTGGCAACATTAACCAAACTTTTCCCGTTTACGAATGTCATAAATATCCATAAATGGCAATCTATTCCGACTAAATATTACATTGGCATTCCCGATTGTTCATCGAGCAAAATATTTGAGAGGGATCGAGTGATGAACGAGAGAAAAATACCTCACTGATCTTCGAAATTACTGAGGACAGCGATACAACACACCAATATGGCTGATGGTTTTTTCGGAATAAAGCGCATGCGGAATTGCTGGCATCCCTGACATATTGAAAAGTTACTAGTCGAATACTATACGTTTTTTTCTAGTCACTATCAGCATTTTTTTTAAAGATGAATGTTTCACGTTTCAGAAGGAATTACCTAATTAGATCGCCTTACGTTCGCTAATCATAGTCGTTTATTTCTAACAAATCAAATCTCAACGACGATTCTCGAAACTTCAAAAACTCAATTTTCAAAATTCAATGTTGTCAAATATCGAGACATATTGACATTAACGTTGTTGTAATATCAATAAAAAAAATATTTAAATTAGTTTCTCGAGAAGAGAGTAATATATTTCAATCTTTTGATTGAAGCTGTTACGATATTTAAATTACATTAATTTTACATATTGACTTCCACCATACAGCTTTAATTCTTATAAAAATTATACAATGAATTATCATAAATTAGAAATTTATTCTATATATTCGCAAAGAATGTTAATTGAAGATGATTCGCAAATAAAAATAGATGAATTTAAGTGTTACTTTGAATTAAACGAAATAATGCGGTTTTTTAACTATGATGCCATATTCTGCGACTGCTGGTGTCAAATCTTCCATGGTTAGGGTATAACGGCGATCCTTTCCCTTTGTTTTTGTATTTTGGTTAGCTCCACGCGTCTTGCAATGTTGCAGAGCATCGTTCGCTACTTCAGATATAAATTTCTGTGCAGCTAACGAAACCAATCTTACTCTAAAATTATTACACACACATACACATATATATATATGTACATGTGAGACAATAGTTATTAAAGTTTTGCTTATATGTTAACTTAATTTTGCAAATTACTTACATTCTGGGATCCGTTGTATTAAAACCAGCAGTATGCAAATAATGTTCACTGATAGCGTCTGGTACCTATTAAAAGCATACTTTAATATTATTGGTCATACTGTTAATTAAAATTCCAATTCTTTGTTTACTCGCCGTTGGCGTATAATCCTCGAGTTGCAATAAAAAGTCAGAAAGTGGTTGTCCAGCAGTTTTTGTTTCTTCATTCGTTGTACATGGTGGTGTGTTTCTTCCAAAATCTTCTGTCATTTTGATTTAGCTTTCTCTACGTTGTTATTAACAAAATATTAATTCATATTAAAGTCAAGATATTAGTACTATTATAAAGTCAGTAGGAAAACTGTAGTTAAAGCTTAGAATCTGTTGACAAAGAATTTTCTACGTTATAGAATTGGTATGACATACAAAGTACGATAAATTCTAACCTCAATCAATAAATAAAAGTGTTGTCTCCTAGGGCAAATTTTTTAAGTTCTTTCAAATAAGAGCTGACTTTTATATTAATAATAAAGAATACTTTTTAAATATTAACGGTGTAGTTCGCAAATATATCACAAAAGCATTACGTATAAGGAAACACCGAACACTACAGAATTCCGTAAACCGGAAATAGATCTAGGGAATAAATATGAAGGGAATATATCGATCGACTATTCGCGTCTCATTCAAATTAATACAAGTATTTATTTAATTTTAATTATAACTGTATTTTTTATACAATTAATATAATAAGTAAAAAGTAAATACTAACATTTAGTGCAAAAATGCATAGGAAATATTTAAGATTTAACTATTAATATAGTTAAGTATAGTAATACAATAGAAATAATTTACGTTGGCAATGGGCTCTTAAGCGACACTGACGGAATCCAGTTATCTTTGTTTAAGTTGTCATATTTATACTTATTTATGTTCACACTATATACAACCTGTTCAGCACTATGAGTTAGACCATAATAATCTACAAACATACCATCCGGATCAACAAGATATATGATTATCGTATGATCAACCTGGAATATAATCAGAATAAAGTGATTATGCTGAACAATGTAATTTAAGCATTGTATGAAAAGAATAAATTACTTACAATGTAGTCTGAATCTTGATCCTTGGGTCCACTGCTATAATATACTCTATAAGCTTTACACACTTTAGCAACTTGCTCTTTGGTTCCAGTGAGGCCAAGAATCTTGTCAGAAAATTCTTTAACATATTTACCTACGATCTCTGGTGTATCTCTGTCTGGATCCACAGAGATAAATATAGGCTGAACTTTTGTATTATTCTGCGTTTCTGAAATAGTAGTTTTAATGTAAAAGTTAAGACATATATTTTAACTACTGTCATTTATATTATACCTAGGATATCAACAATTTGTGTTAATTTCTCAAGTTCATCTGGACATATATCAGGACAATGCGTGAAACCAAAATATATTAAAACCCACTGTCCCAAAAAGTCTTCTGATTTCCATGTCTTTCCATTACAGTCGACTAACTCAAATTTTCCACCAATTGCTGCCTTTCCTAACTGTCGCCTCCTTTCGCGTTCTGTTTCCTTTTCTTTTCTTTCTTGAAGATAATACATGTACATTAAAAGAGTTGTGCATCCCACGCCTGTGACTAGTACACTTTTCCATGTAATAAAACTTTTTTTCAAGATAGATTCTTTTTTCTGAGTTTTTTGCCTATCTGATAATGATTGTACTTCACTTGATTTATGCAAAGATGTAAAAATGTTGATAGTTCTAGCTTGTGGATTACTTTGCTCGATATTTTGCAAATACCGGAATGTAATAGCCTGTAAATATTATTAAATGGAATTATTGTGTTGAATTGTTAATTTCATAATTTTGTATTTGTTATTCAAGTAATTCGAACTTTATTCATTTCGAATACTTAATTATTTTAAATAACAATTACTTACGGTTCTAAAAGATTGATTCGAATATTTTAAGAAAGAAAGACTTCTTGAAAAAAATGTCATTCTTGCAGCTATTTTTTTATAGTTTCATCAGTTTTAGATCATAAATAGGTTTAGGTTAGGTTTCCACTGTACTTAAAAAATATATATATATATATATATTCGCACTTGAATTTACGCGCGCTATTTCAAATAATTGTTTCTTTTTTTCGCAATAAATTGTTTAATGTGTTCTAAAAAAATTTATACCAACTTCAATTTATTATCAAAAAATTGTTCAATTAACAATCTGTTTTTAATTTTCTTTAACATTATATACATGATAAAAATAAACATTTTTTTACAGTAATTTATTTTCTACATGACAAACGAAGATTTTCTTAAAAAACGGTACACTTTCCTTGATGAAGTATTATTGAATTTTCTTTTAAATTGACAACGATATTTTGAATACAATATTCCCATCTAAATATGCAAATAGAATATTAATTAATAATAATACATATTTATTTTTAAACAATTATATATTCACATACTTGTTTCCTTTCCTATCCTCAAGAGTGACTTTGTCTATTAACAGTACATCAGAGTTTAAAATTATAGTTGCATTATCGTTTTCCTCATATTGATTTGGTTGGTACCAAATACGTCCTTTTATTGTTAATTGATCTTTCGACAAGAGTTGGTATTCCGCTGCAGCAATATCGTAAAGTACTGTTGATTTACTTCTCCCAGCGGATATCCTTGAACATAGAATATTTTGTCAAAAATTGCATATACATTGCATATGAAAGCACTTCTTACTTGCATCGAAATTTGAAATTTGTTGTTGAATCACGTTCCACGATTTGCAAGAATAACATTCCTGATGTCTTTGGTGTCCTCTCAGAAATTGTCACTGATGCTCTTAGAGGTTGACCTAATAAAAAAAAAAAAAAAAAAAAAAAAAAAAAAAAAAAATCTGCATGTTTCACAAGCAAGTTCACTTTACCACAAAATGGTTCTTCTCTTCTCGTAGGTAAATAATAAATTCCTAAAGGACCGCGATTAGCTCTGTAGCCCATTTCTTGAGACCACAGCGTGGATTCCATAGGAAAACACATTCCGTTCGTGTATGAAGTCGTTCCTTTTAAACAAGGCCAAGCGACAAATTTACAAGATTCGTTCGTTTTACGTACGCTTTCCAAGAAATACGACCAAGCCTTTATATGGCTGCAAGCGATTTCTTTCGTTAACGTATCATCTGAAACGTGATCATTATTTTCACGACTGTTATTCCAAAAAGCTCCAAATAAATACAATTTAATCGTATACCTTTTAAATGGCTAACGACGACGGAATTCTTTACATCGTTGCAACCTGGCTGTTCTCTGCCACCATTCGGAAAGAAATCGACGTGACCGAGAGGTTTCATAAGTCCAAATCCATCTGCAAAGTCCTGGGATCCATCTGTGTGAATCACATCTACTAATCGAGCATCGGTAGCATCCAATTTCCTGGACTTTTCTCTGAACAAATGATTCCTGAAAAAGGGCGAGAGGCCGGTTATACGACCCAGAAGAATATTCTTCTTTTTTAGAATTTCGGAAGCACAGCCAGCCACGTGAGCTCCGAGACTGAAGCCAATTATGTGAATGTCTTCAGCACGAGTGCCCAAATTAACAGCGTCTAAAAGAACCAGGCCTAATTGTCGTCCTACGAGTTCCGTGTTCGCCACTGCCGCCGTATAGGTCGTGGCTGCTCCTCTTGTCCAATCAAGCACTAAGACGTTTGTGTCTTCCTGATGAATATGTCACCATGTATCTACGTGAATAATTTTTAAGGCTCCTATACGTGTTGAAACTGCGTTACATATGTACATTCATATTTAGGCTTCATGATGCATGTACTTCAATATCGGCATTAAAACAGCTTATATCAATACATGAATCAGAATCCTATTTTCATTGGTGAGTAAAATTCGTTGTTCAATCCTTGAGCGAACATTATCCAATGATAAGAAAAATCATTCAAACGTAAATAATTTCTACAATCACGCGTTACTAGCTCTTTAATAACGCATTTCTTTTTAATCTTTTAGTTTAATTTAATTTTTTACAATTAACGTACCAATACTGAAGTATTATAGTACGTACGTGTTATATTGGGAATTTCAATATTGTTGTAATTATCACACGACAAACTGAGGAGAAATGATAAACTGTGAAAGTGATGCAGATATCGTGAAATATAAGTGTTGATGCATGCATCGCAATACTTTCAACGTGTATGGAAACCTCTATGAACGAAACTTGATCGATAACAGACTCGCTTTATATTAATTACCAAGTCTAAGAGACCCTGGACCATAAGAATGGCACCAATGTCACTACCGCTTCCTTTGTAACCGTGTATCACAACTTTCAAAGACTTTGCCGAGTCGAATTGTGACTGAAGAATAGATTTCGAATCATCGTCATAGCGAAGATTTTTAGGGAATTCACGTTTTGAACGAGTGTATAATAAAAATTTCGTTTGGATTACGTTGGGATGTTCTGGCGATTTTCAGCGTCAAACGAGACGGTGGATCCACGAAGCAGCCAACAGATTCTATAATTTTTTATTTTAATTGTATGATTTTAATGTATTTTTATACAATATATATAATATAATATAAAATATATATAATCAATAATTTTTATATGATTATATATATATTTAT
>KQ435904.1:52921-72132 GCA_001276565.1 Melipona quadrifasciata
TTGTACCTCTTTCAGGCTCGCAAGTCGAGAGACCTTGGGGAAAAAAAACGAGAGGAACGATGAAGGAAGAGGAGGAGGATGAGGCGGAGAATGGAGAGATGGAAGGACCCGGCCACAGAAGGAGAGTAATTAACGCCGTGGTGCCCAGGTGCGCGGCCCTAAGAAGTCGTTTATGGATTGCTCGGCAGCCGCGCCGTACGCGGCCATCAATTAGATTCTCTAATTAAAACAGTCCCTTCTCGGCCCCCGGGGAATTAACTCCTGGCAAACCTCTGTAATATTCTGTCGACTCTGTCATCGTCGGGTTCTCTGATTTCCTAACCTTCTCTTTTCGTTTCGCTTCCTCCCGATTTGCTTTTTTGCTCTCTCTCGCTCGGTCGCCTTGTGCTTTCGCGCTGAGTTTCGAGATCGCTTCGGAGGCAACACAACATCCCGTTGTAACAATCTGTTAATAGGAGTCTGTTTGAAGACGTAACGATGGGAGGAGAAGGAACGAGATGCAAATATCGAAACTTGGATGGCGTAAGAAAAACGTAAAAGGAATTATTTTCTCGTTATTATTCAAAAGAATTATTTCAATTCCCCCGCGCTGTATACGGGCGCTATCGATTTTTCGATGGGAGAGATAAAGGCGTCAGATGGAAAGATAAAAATAAGAAGCCAACGAATGCGGAGCAACAAACGCGTGGCGCAATAGCCTCGGCCAGATTACTCATCTCGAGCAACACCTTAATTAAATCAACCGAGAACTCGAGAAAGAAACTACCGGCCGACTCGGGGGCCGCGTCTGTCGAAGCAATGAATCATGTAACTCGATCATTACTCTGATGAACTCTCGACGACTTTTCCCTGGTAATTGAATTGGAACAGTGACAAAGGGAAGGTGGTCGTCGGAAAGGAATCTGAAAATCAGCAATCTAGCAAGCCGCGGCCGACGCTCGGAGAAGGAGGGAAGGGGCGGCGTACGATTTTAATTATAGCTGGCAGCGTGCGTCGTTAATTGCGAGTGCAACGTCTCCTCGCCATTGTGCTTTCGTTCGACTTTTTCGCGACCTTTTTCTCACCTGCGAATTACAAATGGCTACCGCGAGAGGTGCTCGCGCCAAAGCGCGCGGACAGCATTCCTCTTTGTATCATTAGTGGCGACTTTCTGCCGGAGACAGAGACAGGGCGAAACGGTCGAAGGGAAGGAGTAAAAGGGAATCAGATTTGCGCACCTTCCGTGTAGTTCCAGCGCACGCACCAATCGCTTCTCTCCGCACTCTCGGACAACAAGTAGCCAACTCGGAAATCACGCTCATCTAAATCAACGTCTCGAGCGTACCCACCGACAAACGACGCGAGCGCCGCGATCTTTCTACGCGTGTATACACGTATTAAGCGTTACATTTGCATTCCAAGTTTGGTGCATCGCGCGATGCATTTGTGATTTAGATGAAACGAAAATAACGCGCGGGCTGCATTGCCGGGAAACTGATTAAATTGGACGGGTATTTATATTTGAAATTTAGATAATTGCACATATAGCGAGAGTCAAAAGTGAATATACATCTTGAAGATACGGGATTTCTTAGAAATTTTAGTTACGATCTTGTTCAAACGTGACTTTTATAATAGTTGCAGCTAAATTTGATATCGAAATACTGGATTTGACAGTAAAAGTACTAATAAAAGTTAACTTTTTTTAACTTTTAATGAATTTGACAGTGAGAAAAAACTGCCATGCTACTCACAAACAGATCATAATAATATCATCTCAGTCGTGTTTAATATTTAAAAGTTTTATATTTTTTTAGATATGTCTCGCACATGTTATAAATATCATATTACACCGTCACATTACCACTTCCTCTTAGTAGTAATACTTATAGTAAATAATAGTAATAAATACTCCAAAATAATAATAAATACTTAGTAACAGTAATAAGTCTTAATAATAAATAATCCACTTTTATTAGTTGTACACTCACTTTCGACTCTTGCTTATTTTCTTAGAAGAATCGCCAATTTTCAATCAACAGAGAATAAAGTTTCACCGTGAAACACAGCATCGTAAAAGCAAAAAAAAAAAAAAAAGGAAAAGGGGGGAAAGAGGAATGGAAAATAAAAAGCAATGCGATAAACGTGCTTGATAATCAGTACTTAAGCTAAAAACGAAAAAGAAATTTCACGTCACAATTCGACTGTACGAGGGTCTGCGCAGAGGTCGCGTTCAACACACTTGGTCCGAAATGGTTATGTGCCTCTTTATGGCGCTACACTGCAGTGCATAGGAAAACTTGTGAAACGTAAACTTAGCCATATAACCCGTGGCATCGTATTATTCTTCGTCAATGGGGGGGGGGGGGGTATTTCAAGGTTACGATAGTTTTCATTGTCCTACTTACAACTCACTCCATCGTGTAGTATTCCGATGTTAAAATAGCTGCCTGACATCTATCTACGTGAACATAAGAATAATCAAAAACACTTAATAATTAATATATTACAACATCAATGTACCGCTTTTAAAAGAAAGATACCTAAGTTACAAATTGTTTCTCGTCCAAATTCCAATTATGTCAATTGCGCTTGATAATTTCTTCGAATTACAAATTATCGATTTTTTTAATTAAATCACATAGATTCTGGTGTATTTTATGATATCGCGTGCACTCTGTACACAAGTTTCTCACAAGTGCGCAAGTATCCGCTGTACTGATCACAGTTGTGCAACAGTTAATTAACAACGAAAGAATTAACGAGCACGGCACGCATTGTCCCTGCGATTATATCTTGCTCATTGGATCATATCTGCTTTCAGATATCCGGCATTCGTCCAATAAAATGGAATTCTGCCAAGGGTAAATCGAATCGCGAGATCTTGAATCTCTTTCTCTCTCTTTCGATCATTGTATTACCTACGTGGTACACACACACACACACACACACACACACACACACACACACACACACACACACACACACACACACACATATGTAGTTGGTCTCCTTCAACGAAGCGAGAGTTTTCCTTGGTGCTCCTTTTTCTGGAAATCTCTCTCCAGTGTTCAGGGATCGAGGGGGCGGGGGAGGGGGCACGCGTAAACCTGGCGTAAATTGTGAACGATAAACAACGCTCGCCGAGTGGTTTATGCTTTCCGCGAGGAATACTAGGGATGTTTGGCCGCTCGTACATGGAACTCTTTGGATTCCGGAGTCGTGTTGGATCGCGAGTCAAACGCATTCTCTTCCTGTGCCATTATGTTATTACTGCAGGCGGCAGCAGCGGCGGGCGCGAGCCAACGGGCGTTATATTGGCGCCGTGCGAGAGGATCGACGCCATCTTTCCACGTTTCTGAACTTGCCGCGTGATTTCACCAACGACCACGACGACGACGACCAACGACGATGCCCTGAAGATTAACCGCGCCGATGCAAATGCTACGGATTTCTCATCCCGTTTCGAGCCAACGATCTTTTCAATCCTCTTCCTTCTTTGTCGATCAATGCCACCATCGACTTCGAGGCTTTTAAAACAAGATCTATATTGTCGCGCAGGTCTCCGCTGCTAATTTTTGCATCAATTTCATAAATTTTTGAATACTGAACTAATACCATTTGAAGATTACAGAGGAAACAACGTAACAAGCCACATCTCCGACTTTCGTCCATCTTCTTGTTCATCTTTCATTTTTTTTTTATAGGAAAATCGTTAAAAGATTTATGCTAGCCTTACCCGATTCAGGAATTAAATACGTACAAATACTTTAAATACTTTAAATCTATTAAATACGAAGATAAATAGCAAGAGTGTATATTGGGTTGTCCGGAAAGTTCGTGCCGATTTAATATAAATTAACATTTAACATTTAATAAATGTATATACTAAAATTTAAATCTTCTGCGTTTCAATTTTCCTTCAAAATCGGCACAAACTTCCCGGATAACCCGATATATTTAATTTAAATATATTGAGATTTAAAGTAATGTATCTTTGCATTACGTTTTCAATAAAGTTGTCGGCGAGTCAACTTAAATCATCGAGCGACGTGAGAATAATCTTATCGCGTGATCTTCGGTTTATTTATATTAAATCCCCGCGTACATTCAATAACAAGAAAGAAACATTATCTTCTCTGTACGTATAGGCATTTTTACTGAAAATTTATACGATACTGGCACTTTCAGTTGGAAGAAAAGTTTCAATTAATTTTCTTTTTACTCCGGAAGAGTGGAGCAATAACAACGGAAGGCGATGACGCAAAAACGTCGGTGCCCTTTTTCGGAAGATTCACACTGCGAGCATTTCGGCATGGAGAGTCTTGATTGGAAAAACAGCGGCGTGCAGAAAAAGCGTCGGTGTAACTAACCGTGAGGAGTTTCCATCGAGATCGACGATCGGCTAACGAAGCTGGCCGCGCCTAGAATATCAGTTCGTTTGCGCGAAAAGAGAGGTAATTCCAGTTTCCTAAATCCTCCAGGCAACCGATATGATCTACGATAGCAGCGACTCTACAACGAAGATTCTGTATCGTGAAGACAAGTCGAAGGAACGTTTGTCTTTGTCGCGTTCATGTGGCTCGCCTTGTGATGTACGAAGATGGGCGATAAGTCCAGAAAATTTTGTCAAAATTTAAGAGAAAATTAAAGAAATCGTGAATTTGAACAATTAAGGCAGGAAAAAAATGTATGGAATATATCATAAAAAGACACGTGAAATGTTCAAAACACGATAAGTGAAAGAAAGTTTAATTTGCGCAAATAGTCAATATTTTTAAAATATTTAAAACGACGATACGAGTGCGTATTTAATCTCAAAACCAAATAAAAAGGTGGTCCTGGAATTGGTTCATTAAATTTCAAAATTTTCACAAACAATATATATATTCTCAAACTTCTATATTCCTACCTATTTCTATAAAATATTAAAACATGTACGAACCAACTATGTAATTCCAAACATTTGCAATCACAAGTAAAATCTAATACGAACTAAATAACAACACCCATCCCCTGACGTCGAATCCGACTAAATAAATTTCTAATGCCGCTCGTGTCGGAAGAACAGGCATTTCCTTGCAATATTTTAAATCAGTATCAGGGCTGAACACGTAGCTAAACCAATCGTAATCAACTATCTTCTTGGGCATAGTCTTCCGCTCGAGAAAAAGCTATAACTATTTCGCGAACGATCATTCTCGAACGTGCTGGATTCGAAATTATTTGCAAGTGCCATCCGCGATGATGCAAAATGAATCGGATCGTTATCAGCCAGCACAGCGTGCAGACGTGTGTGTATACAAGGTGTTTCAGAAAGTTGACGCTAAACGTTAGAAGCACCTGTATTTTTACAAATGTGGATTTAAACATTATTCATTTTGGAATTGTAAGACGAAACATGGCCTTCGCGATTACATAAAATTTACAAGACATTTACTAAATTAAACATATATCAGTACGCGTTAAAGGTAATTTTAAAGATTACGTTTGTGAGAAACATTTTGGGTATTTTATTTCTTATTTTACTGGATGGAACTTCAAAATAACTCTTTTAATAATTATTCTTACATTTTGTGTGCTCGAGTACTTTCGCACGCTGCAAGTACACGCGTCACCGACGAAACCGTCTTTTAACGTCACGCCGATATTAACGATATTCGGACCCGCCTTTTTCAACCTTCTCTGAAACACCCTGTACAAGTAAATACGGATGGAACCGATATGATCATTTGGAGTCCCTTTGGCCGGCGCGAGACGCGATCGATCATGCGTGAAACGGCTGGAAGAGCACTCTCTGGTTACGTATCTACTCTCTGTACCTACGTTCCTCGGCTTACCGGCGGTGCCCCAGAGGAATATTTCGAGAACGAGCCGATAACGATCTGTGTCCGTCCCGCGGCTTCGTTATCCGATCCGTATAACCGCGTAAAATAACTTGCAAATTACGATGTGTGCGGCTCCGACCGTCTCATCGTCCCCTTTCTCAGACTTTTTTCAACGGGCTTTCCAACGTTTTCCAACGGCCTTTATGACAGCCTTCCTCCCCCTCCCCCTCCCCCTTCATCGATCGGTCGTGCGTTCGCGCACGGGAAGGACCATCGTCTTCCTCTCCGTACATTGATAATATATTTTTCTTTCTCTTCGCAACGTTCACCAGGCCGTTGTTCGTAAGTTGTTAATACTTCTTTTTCTTTCCTCTCGATTTTTCTTTTACCTTCGTCCCGTTGTCCTCGCCTCTTTGTTGTTCGAAGGGAACTGATATCGAAAGCGATACGCCTTTGTTGGGGCTCGTTGCAAGTATAGGCTGCGCGCGAGAATCTTCCGCACACTCGCTAATTTAACACCTTGCAATCTCGTTTTATCAACTATTCCACGCGTCACTTTGACAGCCCCCTCCACGTTTATCGGCTCGAGCTACCACATTAACGAGAGGCACCGAAATGTTGCTTCTCGATCTCGATCTCGATCTCGATCCCGCGGGCTCCCACTTGCCACACGTGCGATGAAGAAGAATCTACTCTATCGTTTCGTCTAGGATCGCGGAGGCTTGTTTAATAGTTTCAAAGACGCAATATCGAGAAACTGAAAGTGTTTTTCTCGTTTTCTGGACATCAAGACGATTAAATTGTGACTTGAACAAATTTTAGCGTAGACTGAAAAGATTGAATTTTCCTTTTATTTGCGGATAATATCGATTTGGACGTTCTTCCTCGTAGGAAGATAAAAATAATGAAGTTAGTCGATAATCGATCGCTTTGTTTATCATGCGCTATTGCCGCCGCGGTGAATTCTTCTCAAGATAACGATTTCAATAACAAATATGCTACAAGTTCTATTTTTACATGTTGCAGATTATACCTTTCTTCCTATGTTTCAAATGAAATGATGTATTGTTAAATGATCTTGTTACTCATCATCTGTTATTCATTTAATTGCAATTTGGCTCCTTCGTAAGTAAATAAAATTCTAAATTCTTTTTTTATGAATTTTATTTACAAGGATTTGTTGTATTTGCTATGTTTATTAGTCGATATATATATACCTTTAAATAAAGGTAAAGCGCGCTTGATTTTTCATCAAATCGTCCTTGAGAAATCAATCTTAAACGCAAAGGATAATTTGAAATTCTATTTTAAAAGATCTTCGTAAAAAAAAAAAGAAAAAAAATTTAATTGAATTTATCCCCTGTTATTACCAGATCTGACTACCGATTTAAATATCGCTCGCAGAATATCCAATGTATCACTTCAATTTTGATCTACTTTTACAGGATAATGGCAACTCGTTGTTACCACGTGTAATACATAAAACGTGTCCGTTCGACAATTTCAAAGATATAAGTGGTTGAAATGATATACCTTACTACGTGTTAATAAACCTTGAATTCGCCGAAATCACCAGGATGAAGGCGGCGTAATTGACCTGTTAGTGGATCTCGGATCAGCAGGATTCAATCCGGTTTGCACAATATTTTTTTGCCGATTGATTTTTGTCCGCAATGACGTGTAATACCGAGTAATAGTTATTGTGGCAAATAAAAAGTTACTACTGGCATCGTAAATTCGTTAACCGTAGCCGGTTATTGACAAAGTGTCTTTTTTTTTTTCATTTTCAAAACATCGAAATGGTAATATTTAAATTTAAAAAAAAAATTGAAAAAAATTGACAAAATGATGGACCAAATCTCACAGCATCGATTGTCTAATATTACCAATTTAAATGAAGAAGGAACCAGCTCCTAATAACAACAAAAATAAGTGTCGTTTTTTTTCATTCTCAAAACATCCAAATAGTAATATTTAAATTAAAAAAAAAAAAAATAGAAAAAAATTGACAAAATGATGGACCAAATCTCACAGCATCGATTGTCTAATATTACCAATTTAAATGAAGAAAAGACTCAACTCCTAGTAACAACAAAAATAAAAATAAAAATAAAACCTCAGACTAACGTCTCCTTGCTTTTTTGCAGAAAACCGGCGTGGAAGAAACGTGCAAAAGGGTACGAAATACCAAAAGGGCCTTGGAAGGGGCGGGCTTTAATGAAATCCTTCGTTTCACCGAGCCTTGGTTCGGAGTCTTGGTTCGGGCGGCGGTTTTTTGCCCCGCGACTTTCAAATCGGTCGGCGGGACCGGCCCTCGACTCGCGTCTCCGTGCGCAAGAAGTTTCGGCGACAAAGCGTATCGTGTACGCGCACAACAAGAATCCCGGCGAATGGATCGGTGTTCAACGATGGAAACCGGTATCCCGCGTACGAATAAAGACATAAATACGACTTGTACGGCGGATCGAGCGTGGATCTACAGTCCAGAAATCAGTTTTTCGACTGGCGAGACCACTGCGCACGCACGCTCGCGCACGGGACGCGCGCCCGCGATTATACGACTTGATAAATCCACGAAGATCCACCCGTTGCCATAGGAATTTATCGCGGTCCCCGACAACGTCTTCTTTCGCGATTCTTCACCGCGAAAGTGCCGTGAAAGATCCTAGATTTCGTCCCGTGGCCATAAACGCGTGGTCGTATCGTCGCTGTGCTCGTACTCTTTCTCGAAACAATTTCACGTCGTCGCGGGCGAACGATAGCGGGTCGCTGCGTTCGTCTTCGTTCTCCTCTAGATACGTTCGTCGCGTTGTGCTCTCTGCAACTGCGCATCGCGTAATCACTACCGTGACTCGATATTATTTACATCGTTATTTAGCCTAAGCTATGCGTGTCACGTGCTTACTCCCCACTGCTGAATACTCGGCCTCTGCATGTTTGTCATGTGCGAGATTAATCTCGAAGCGCGCTTCGAAGTCTATGAATACGCGACCGCGTATACTTATTTCTGTCGTTTGCGTTTCTTTGCGCTTCTTGGATGGATATGACGAATCATTGTCTCCGTCGTTTTGCAAACTATCATTTGTGACTTCTTTTCTTTTTCTTTCTTTTTTCTTTTTTTTTTTTGAGGTTTTATCGTACAGTGTTATCACGGGAGAGATACATTGGAATGAATTCTTGTAATATGAACAATATTCGTTAATAGTTGATTAGTTTGATGATTTGTTTCATGTTTCGACACATAGAATGAAAAAATTGAAAATTTAAATTCGCTTGGGGCTCCAATCTCGCATTGTTAGAAATTTGTCCCTAAGCTACACTATTAACAATATGTTATATTATGTTTCTCTATTATGTGTCAGAAATTGTTCGACTTAGCCTTTAAATTCCGTGACACTGACAAACTGTTACATAGTTTGATGTAAAAGTCAAGTTTCTGTTGGTATTTTTAATATAACGTACGATCGATAATCATAAATAATGCGATAGACAAGTATTCTTCAAGCTTTACCAGTTTACAAGTTTTTCAAATTACGATGGTAATTAATATTCGCGAATTGACATTTTACTTACAGCGTAAAGAGCATAAATAGGAGTTGTTACTCGGATTCTTGACCAGTGCAGATCACAGTTAAATTTAACGTGCCATAACGCAATTCTCACTTACTTCAAAATACGTCGTTATGACATAAAGCTTAAGAGAAAAAATAATCTTTGAAAAATTATAATTCACGTTCAAAAATAATCTCTTCCTTTTAGACTGTACGTAATATTTACATTCTTCGAGCGTATCATCTCGCGTTACATAACCATAGCCCCTCTTTTCCTCTGTTCGACATTTTTAATATTCGTGATAGACGAAAACCATGAAATATTTCTTTGCAAATGTGGTTACTCATATACAAAATGTCGGCTCTATATTAACAAGTAATTTTTATACGACAACTGTCCTTATTTTGCATATTTTCATAATTATTATGAAATTTCTTTCTTGACCCCATGGTCAAATTAATATCTTTTTTTTTTTTTACAATTCATCCATAACGTTGCGTAATTAACGTTGCATCGTGAGATACCCTGGACGTAAGAAGGTTAAACTTAAAACTGTTTTGCGTTTCGCTGCTACCAGTTGGACCTCATCAAGCAAAGCTGAGAAATTCACGGTCAAAGCGAATCGTCATTAGCCTCGCCAAAGTTGCTCGCAATCAGAACTTCCCTTTGCCGCAGTTCAGGAAGGTAATGAACGTTATTATCACGAGTGCTGCTGCATTATCGTTACGAGCGAGTTTGAGATACGCGAGTTTCCCGCGAGCTGGTTGACGGCGAAGACGAATTAAAATTTCCTAAGAAACGGGACGCACCGTGCAGGCTAGGGAACGCAGAAGATAGGAAGCATCTCGCAGTGGTGGTTGTCCCGTGTATGGGGCCTTTCTCTTTCTTCCCCTCAGGAGTCTCATCCATCAGTCACTTAATATTTCAAAGCGGCGCCCTACGCGACCCTCTTTCTCTCTGTTCCGCTGTCTCTCTCTCTCTCTCTCTCTCTCTCTTCCAGAAGGAGGATCCGCGCAAGCGAAACGAACGGTGCCAGCAGTCTTTTAAAAACCTTAAAACACCACTGGGTCGACGCATCCACGCCACTCGGGTCTGAGAGTAAAGTTTTCAGACTGCTCAGGGATATTAGGCGATGGCAGGTTCACAGAGAACCACCTAGTGGAGAGGGGAGGGGGAGGGAGAGAAGCGACGTCTCGCCTCGATTTCGGTCGGCGTTTTGAGGGTTGAGGGAAATCTCGCGGGGGCGTCCCTCTGCACGAATTTCAAATTTCTCGTTTCACGCGACCGAATGGGATTCTTCCCTTTTCCTGCGAGCACCTGCTCGAGCGAGCGGCTCTCCGAATCGATTTGCTCTCTGTCGCGCGGCAAAAGGTTCTCGCAAACACCGATAAAAGCTTCTTTCTTCCGCTAGATGAATAAATACGCGATCGGACGCGTCGGGCGTGCCAGTCGACTTTCCACGGATTTCCAACCTATGTAGCTACGTAATGGAAAACGTAAAGGGGTGTGTTTCTTTTTCCCCTGTTTTTCCTTTTGGCCGGATGTGAAACGACGTAGATGTAAAAGACGCGTTCGAGATTGTTGTTCGAAGGTAGGAATAAGCTCAAAGCGTGGCTCAGACTGGAGGACAAGAAGTTTGCGAGAAGTTTCGGCAACGTGGAAATTTTATTCGTTCGCGAATTTTGAAGAAATTTTAATAGGTCACGACGCCTCATCGTTCTTCAGGCAGATACGTTTGAAAGAAGTTTTACAGCAGAAAGCAGTTAATGATAGAAAATAGAAAAAAAGGAAGAAAAATACAAACAACAAACTGTAAAAAGTGAAATGTATTTATACTATATAGTATCACATGCACGTTTACATTTTAATAAATGTACTTCACAAATACATTTCAGAGTTTTGCTAAAGAATCCGGGTCTAACCTAAACCTAGCCTAAACCTAACCTAAACATCGCGCGTAACTTCTAATTTCAAAATAAATTTCAAGAATATTTATTATCGATCACGGAAACTTTACCCTCCTACCATCTTAAGTTCCTTGCATTCAAACACCCTTAATCTCATCTCACGCACACCTGACCGACCTCCAAATTCAATTATCCGTGTTAATTTTATTTTACGGTCAGATGAAGAATCTATTTTTTTCTTAACTGCATCATCATTTCCAACGCTGTTCACAATCACGTGGCAACGAGGACTCAAAACGCGAACTATGACACGCTGTCGTCGGTATTAATAGAATGGAGGTTTCAAGTTGTGCAACTAGCGCTACTAACGGCATCCAAGCTCGCAGACTTTTGCCTTATGATTGCTTTCGTAGATGTAGCATGATCACGATCTTGGCGTGACCGACCGTGACTTGGAAAAAAGTTAAATTGGAGGGAGCCGTAGGGACGGATAATTATAAATAGAGCGGAGCGAGACGCTTTGGTTAGTGGTCCGGATCGGTGTTTGAGGATGTTTGACGAATATCAAGAACGTAATTATCCCGTAATTACCGAGCATGCTCTTGACTCTTGAGTAGCGTCGTTCGAGGAAAGAGAGGGTAGTCAGTGGTTGGCCTTGTGCGGTAATTGTACTAATTATTACCGCTCTCTTTGCTCCCTCCCCCTTGCTTTCGCCTTAGTGACTACTTCCTCCCCCGGCAACTCAATTATCCTGTTGGCCCGTGCGCCACTCGGAATTTTCCAGGACCAGATTCAAGAGGTTCTTCATTCTCGTAGCAAAAAAAGAGAAAAAAGAAACATTTCTTCTCGACGTCATCTCAATTAAACGCGATTAAGGTCAGCAAGGAACGTACTTTGGTTAAACGTCGAATAATACGAAAATAACACATAAATCAGCTGCATTCGAAATTTCGCTATCTTATCTGACCCACTAAACAAATCCCAACTTTCAATATACATAGCATGACCAAACCTGTATCGAGCTTGAGGGGGCAAAGTAACATGTGAAACGATAACGTGAATTTCCTTTACAACACAGGAATGCATCTACGATGCGTGGGTATTAAGAACGAGTTCATTGTAAAGTTAATTTGATAGTTAAACATTTCATGAATCGTCCAAGCAAAGAAAAAGAAAAAAAAGAAATTATATAATCGTAACAGTGTATTCGGAGGCACCATAACGTATCTACGGTCCTGAGGCCACTGACGTGACCTCAGGCGGCGATATGAAGAACGGAGTACGCGCGGTTTAGGTACAGATATGTAGGATTGAATTGGAAATGTAACCTAGTTACATTGCGCTGAGTATAGTTACGTTACCTGAGTTTTGTCGTACGCCTCGAGCTGTTCGTCCGCCTTCTGTTTGTCGTAAAGTAATCTGGCGAGGCTTCCATGTGGCCTGTAACTTCTTACGACTCTACTCGTGGGTGAATCCTGATTGATAGCGGAACAGGTAGCCAGATTCCTGACGTTGCAGGTGCACCGTGGTAGAGGCGCATCCACACCCGCCATGCCCACGAGGAGCACGTTAATGACTGTCAGTCACACACGCATGACATGACGATACTCAGCACCGTAATCTCGTTGTTAACACTTTGGTGTATGAGCAAGAAAAATACGAAAGATGACGCAGTTCGCGTAAACACGTCTAGCACGTGGCCATGTTGGCGACAGTGGCGCCTCCTACAGGTTGATTGATCAATTACGTTCCCCGTAAGCAGCTACAGTCGACGATGTAGGAATACGCGATAACGTTTAGGGAGAAATGCGATTTTTGGAAAAATACGATATTTGTGTTGCGTATCTACCTTTTATTCGTATATAAAGCAAATGAGCATACCGATTAAAAAGTAAGCGATGAAAACAATTCCGATTCAATGTATGTTTTCATACTCGTATTTCATTCTTTTTAAGTTGTTTGATTTAAGGTTTAATTTAAGGTTAAAGTTTTAAGTTGTTTGACTTAATTTAAGGTTAAGGTTTCAAAGTTTAATTTGCATCTAATTTTAATTTGAATCTCATTTTAATTTGAATGTTTAATTTTAGGCGTCTCCTTAATAGATCGTAAATGAGAAAGAGAATTATTTTCTCTTTGAGAAAAAGATAGTAAAGAATACATCAAGGTAAATCGTGAAATATTCTAATTTGTATCATGTTATAAGACATATTGCGCTGAGAGAATGTACATTTTCATCTAATTCAATTACTTTATATTCTTGTTGATAATTTTATCAATTAGTTAAATAGAAACTGGAGATGATTTATGCGTAATATAGATTTTAATTAAATTTCTAGTAAGAACCATAAATGATCAAATTGATGCAATTCTCAATAACTAGTGATGAGTGTATATAGTTACACACTATTGTTTCAACTTTTTTTTTTCATCGGTGCTTTCACCCTAAAGAAATTATCGGCAAGCGTAAAAGTTTTACGTGATATAAATAGGGCTTAGAGAAAATTTCTTGTACACCGGAGTGCATCGATGAATATTTTAAATACCATATTGACGTACCACGTGCGCGCGCGTTCCTTCTTCCCTCGTGCTCTCCATACCGAGCACTGATAATTCATTAATTTATGATAAGCTAGCCTCTCGCCTACGACCTACATCCTTCCCTCCTCACCCCATAAATCATTTTCGTCGCTGACATTAATTGCTTGCTACCCCTCGTTACCGGGAGAAATGAGATTTTTTTAATTGGCAAATTTTTCACCGTAGCTGACACTGTGACACCCTCTCTTGGGTCTTTAATTTCTGTTTTCGCATTGCAACTATATTATGCAAAAATTGTACGTATTTCATACTTTCGTATTATGCAATATATTTTCCTCTTTTTGTAAAGTTGCGTTTGATTACTAATTTATTATCAAATATAATGAGAATATTGAGATTAGATAACATTTTTTAAATCTATAAAAAATATGTCGAAAGAGTCATTAGATTCAGATAAAGAAAATTTAATTAAAATCTATCAAAATAAAATAATAGAATAAGTAACTACTTACATAAAATATAATTTTAGGAAGATACACGATTCAATTATTTTACATACAAGAATATTAATGCAGAATTACTAATCCAGGAAACGTAATATCATTGATTTAAGTATGATATATTTCACGCACAATAAATACTTGATAGATGTTAATCTATCGATATTCTTGTACAACTAAGAATGAGATATCATTATCCGCAATGGATAACAAGAAACCGCAACATTTTCCTAAAACAATTCGCATCTTGTACAATACCGTATTTAATCTTACGATCTTTTTTCAGGTGATTTATCAGATTCTGAAGTGCGTTGAATTGCAAGAGGTTAAAGAAGGATGCTGTCGCGGTGAGTTGTGTAAGCTTTAACTTGTCCGTGACATGTTTGGACTCTGAGCGTCACTTAAAGCTTAAACATGTGATACACGTGTCTCCCTTACAAAGCATGCCGTGCCACTGTCCCGTAATGCATTCCACCGATTCGAATTCCTAATCTTCCCTCCGGCTATTCAAAAGTTTTACATGCATCAGGCATTTAAAGAGTTAAGCATTAGTGTAACGATATCTTATTTTAGTTTTTATACTTAATGGACACGATATACATGACAATGATCGTGCCATTCAATCATTTGGTAAATAAGAGGAAAAAACAAGAAATATCACAAAATAATTTTAATAAAATGATGAGTTTGTTGTGCTTTTGTTTGTCAATACATGTCAATATAAAATTCAATGAATCTTCAGTTATTACTAAAAATTATTTTATATTAAAGATCACTAAAAGTGAGTATTTTTTCTATTAACCTTCTTTCATTTAGTATTAAATTTTGAATTACAATTGCCAAATTTCATGTGAGGAGAAAAAAATGACTTACGATTGTTAAAGTGGAAGCTCTTTAAAATAAAATCAAGTTAATTATCCTACAATTTTTTTTCACGAAATTATAACAGTGTAAAGTATTGACAATTTTTTATCTAATGTATGAATATTTCCTTTCCTTCTATCCAAAAACTTTTTATGAATTTTGTGTATTTGATTTAGAATTATTTGACCAGAATTTTTTATTTTTTATTTCAAATTATCATTTTGCGCGAAAGGCGATTACAGCGCTCCAACAGTGAAACATGCAATATACTCCCTACGATTATTGAAATAATCGATATTTCTCACGATCAATCTTTAGCGGGAAGCATGGCGGAAAGGAGCACGCTTCATCTGTAAAGACGAAAGTATTGTCCAGAAGAATCACCCAGAAAGAAGTATCGCTCAAAATTTATCAGGTAAAAATATAAATCAATAGCTGTTAGATTTGTGTTGTGAATTTTCAAGATAAAACATGCATTTTTGACTTCAATTCAAGGTAAGATTTAACCAAATAATTATTACACATAATTTTTAACAATCACAGAAGTAATGGCATATAAATATTTAAACAGGACATACTACGCTGAAAGTTATTTATAATTTCATACCAAAATTTAATTTCAATTCTAATCACTACAAATATTGTAACCTTGTAATTGACAACTCATTGATATATATGTGTATGTATTTTACTATACGCTTTCATACATACACTTCTATTATAACATTTCCTACTTATTTGTTGATTCTTTAACTTTATACTGCGTAATTATTAACAATTTTATTACTGAATTCCACAATAATTCATTAAGAATGTACGTATTTAAAGTAACAATTTTACTACGTAATATAATAAAATTTCTCATGTATCAATTTAAAAAGTATTGACAATTTTTCATCAAGTTTGAATATTTTCGAACTTTCTTTTTAAGAACTTTTCATGAATTTTGTGTATTAGATCAGAATTTTTTATTTTTTATTTCAGTTATTATTTCGAGTGAAACGCGCGATTGCAGCACCCCAACGGTGAAATATGGAATATACTTCCTACGATTATTGAAATAATCGATATTTCTCACGATCGATCTTTAGCGGGAATCATGGCGGAAAGGAGCACGCTTCATCTGTAAAGACGAAAGTATTGTCCAGAAGAATCATCTAGTAGAATCATCCAGAAAGAAGTGTCATTCAGAAATTCTTAGGTAAAAACTTAAATCAGTGCTCAAGAGAATAAGGCCTCTCCAGGAGATCAAGATCGTAAGTAACTTCAATTTACTTAATTTTTCAAATTTGACAACAAAGTACAATGTTTCATATTCCGTTACAGACGCTTCTCAGCATCAACTTTTTGATATATTTTTGGGGAACGTGGTTCCATAGCCATGTAATTCCAAGAATGTAAGAATCTTTCATTATCAGAATCTCCAACTTATGATTTTGCTTCGCTTTACTTGATTTGTAAAGACGAAAGTATCATCCAGAAGAATCATCTAGAAGAATCATCCAGAATGAAGTGTCATCCAAAAATTCTTAGGTAAAAACTTAAATCAGTGCTCAAGAGAATAAGGCCTCTCCAGGAGATCAAGATCGTAAGTAACTTCAATTTACTTAATTTTTCAAATTTGACAACAAAGTACAATGTTTCACATTCCGTTACAGACGCTTCTCAGCATCAACTTTTTGATATATTTTTGGGGAACGTGGTTCCATAGCCATGTAATTCCAAGAATGTAAGAATCTTTCATTATCAGAATCTCCAACTTATGATTTTGCTTCGCTTTTAAATTTAAAGTCTATAATGTTTTGTTACAGATCTTCTACAGTCCTCTCTTCCCTCTAACCCTCTAATTCTTTAAGAATCTCATGATGCTCAGAAAGCTAAAAATGTAGGTACTTCAGTACATTGTACTTGAATTATTTCTATTTTCTATAGTTCTCTTTCTATTTTCTATAGTTCTCTTTTGAAGTCTAATGTAAAATTATAACTATAAAATAAAAAATTATTAGAATTCCAATTTTTTATCATTATTAAAATTTGAATTTTCATAAATAACACTGTGTCTTTATGTTTTTTAAGAAATTTTTCACGGCGTTCACATTCTTCACATCCATCCTGTGAGTCGCATGCATTTATGTTCCTCCGGTCACTCAACCATGTCGTAGGATGAAAGGTCCAAATCGGCACGGGTGATTGGTTGTATACGTAGCATTTTTGATGAGCATAGTGACCGCGGGTATTTTTTATATCCGTGAGTAGTAACATCTTTTTCACGTTTTTTATGTATTAGATCAGGATAGAGCTTCTTGCACATCGCGATTTTAACGATTAGTTTGAATATATACAGTTATAGTAATTATTTGTAGAATCAAAATTAAAATACATTCAATTTAAATGATTGCAAAAGCAACATGTTCGTATGAATATCTTTTAATCACGTTTTACGCAATGTTCGCTAGCCAATGTCAGTCGATTTCAGGAACATGGTACGTAAATTAGAGTGTGAAAGTTGCATGTTAAGCTCGGGTGTCGGAGGTGTCCCGGGACGTCCTCTCTAGTTTAGGTCTGCGCCCGAGTGGTATGTGTGAGAACCGTGGAGTGAATGTGTTGGTGTGCCTGTTTTGCCATTTTTTAAATATAGGGCGACTGTTAGAATAGGTAGCATATGTTCTGGTGTGAATGTGTTTAATTATAAGTAGGTAGGGCCGGGCAGGTTGGCACAGTCTCTGGTCGCGTGTCCGCTCTTCGCGTGTCCAACCTGTTTCAAGTTTTACTCTTCGATTTTTCGAATTTAGTATCGCGGTCGCGGTCGCGGATAGGTCGCGAGTAGGTCCCGAAACGAACCTTCATGTAGGTATTGCTCGAGCACGCACGTGCGAACGGACAACGATCGCTATGATCGATGGTCGTCCATGTGTATTGAGGTCAGCTTTCGCGGTTTATTTTTCCATTTCACCTTTGCAAGTTATTTCTTGGTTTGCGATTAGAAAGACTCGAGCTAGACGTAAGTTTCAGCGGGCATTGCGCTCGAAGAAAGAAGAGGCTAGAAGCCGAAGAGGCCCGGCAAACTGCCACGAAGAGGGTCACAACAAATGGCGTCTCATCCTCTGGATCATTTATATGATTCCAGAGCATGGGAAGTCATTCTCGTCACTACTTTGTCACTATGCTCTTTTAGTATTTGTAGTTGTATTTTTTTTCCTTTTTCATCACCGTTCATCGTTTTTCGTCACCGTTCATCGACAAATCGCGGTTTTTCTTCCTTGCGAGAAATTGATTACGGTTTAAATTAGAATTGCGAACTATAATACCGTGATTTTTTTTTGCAATTTTGATTTAAATTTTTATAGTTGGTCAGTGTTATGCAGAATAAAATTTATATTGGTTTCTGTTGTTTTAAATTAGATTATAGAGTCATTGCTATTAATTAATTTTACAGTGTTGGAATATTTAAAGTAACTTTTTGTTCATAAAGTAGCTTTTGTATTGTTAATAATAATTTTCATTGAATTTGATCTTAGAGTTAGTGTTGCGTTCACAAAATGCCCAAATTCTTCCACCGGATTCGTGGAAGGTTGCACCTGCTCCTGGATCACTTGATGCAGCTACAAGAGCTGTAAAGAAGTGGTCATTCATCAGCAACCTCCAGCATGGTTGCACTGGACGCGTCGCAATTAGTGTTGCGCATTTTTATACATGAGTGCATAGATTAACGTTGCGTACTTATTTTCGGTAGTGTTAAACATGACGAAGCACTCTTCGCGTTTGATTTTGAAAATTTTCTATTTCACAATTAATGCTAGTGAATTAGTGTTGCGAAACAAGATACGGTTTGTTGCTCTGGTTCGTAACGTAGATAATTGTACAGTAGCCTTTCTGGTTATTGGATTGTTAAGTAGGACATGCTTGTTTTTTAAATAGCCCTTCTGGCTACTGTATGGTGGTTTTCTCCAGTAGCCCTTCTGGCTATTGTGTTGCAATATCACTTTCAACAGTCCTTCTGACTGTTCATTTGCCTTCTTTCTTTTTCCAAATGTTTGAGACTG
>KQ435904.1:72223-93272 GCA_001276565.1 Melipona quadrifasciata
TTTGAGACTGTTTCAGTGGTGTGGAATTTTTGTGTTAAGTTTTTTAAACTGTTAATCAAACAAATGAGTTTGTTACAGATTTATAAACTTCCAAATGGATGGACAAAAGATGGAATAACACAGACTATGGAATTTGGAGGGATCGATATTCTCTTTAATGGTAATTAAATTATCAGTAATTAATGTATCTTGTGAAATTTTACAAATCTTTTTGACATTAACAAAAAAGGATTGGACGTAGAATGCACTAAATATAGAAAATTCTATAAAATATCCGAGACAGAGCGACAAGATAACCGAAGCAAATTTCTGCTAAATTCAAAATTTCTCTAATTCTATTTTAGAAAAATATGAATTTGCAGCAGACATTCACAGTCTCTAACAAATCTTTACGTTTACATTGGTTGATGAAAATCAGTAGACTGTGCGATTTCTGTTTGACAATTGAATTAGTATATTTGACTTGATTCCGCTGAGAGTTTAATTGATTCGAGCGTCAAATTTACTTTCATCTGTTGTTGGAACTTTCGTGATTTTTTACTATGTCAGTATTTGAGATCACGGGCCACGGAATTCCGTGAGATACTGGTCTGTTCGTACACCTCGTCTGTGATAATAAGGACATGTTTTGCTTTTTTGAGAACGCGTAATTAGCGCCACGGGGAGTGGGAAACGTTAATTAGCCTCGTGCAAACCGTTATTAACGAAACTCGTACGTAGACACAGAAGACGTACGGTAGAACAGGGTGTATACGTGTGCGCGTGTCGATGAATTATCGTACCTGTAATTACGTAGCTGAAACCCGTAGTTTGTATGTGTACAATCGTGCTATCTGGGTGATATTCTAAAAGTGGTAAAACGGGTTAAATTCCTTACAGGCTTCAAGAAATAATTTAATTACACCCGGCTAACGATAATTGCCGGAACGATAATTCGATGTTAACCCGTATCGAACCGAGAGCGTACATTTCCTGCGGACGGCGCTGCTGCTGCTTTCTTATTTCGCGCATACGCGACTTGTCGGCCGACGTTGCCGAGTTTCAATTATCCGACGACTAAAAAGTTGCCACTTCGTTTATAAATCATCAGACGGTTGTTATGATTATCTTCTAATTTATGAAACCGAACGGCCATCTCTTTCGATTTTGACTCATCAACCGATGAGATTTACAACAGAACAGACAGAACCGACAGAATAAATATCGCATTATGTATATTATGGATGTTACGTTTTATATTTTGAAGTATCGGAATTCCAAGAAAGGTCATTTCACGTGGTAATTGCTAGCATTCGGCAATAGATTTCAAGAAAATGGTACGTAAAATAGAGTGAAATTTGTGTGTTATACTCGAGTGTCGAGAACATCGTAGCATGTCTTTGTTGCGTATATCTCTGTGAGAATTGCGAAGCGAGTGCGTTAGTGTATCTGTTTTTTGCCATATTCGAAATATAGCGAGCTGAATAGGGTAGATAATTATGCGCGTCGTTACAAGTAGAGCATATGAACGAATGGAGCGTGTTAACTCATTTTCAATTCCTGTTTCTTCATCGTATTTAAATTATATTTCGATTTTTCTTAAATCCATTACGCAAAATCCATCGCTGTTTGATTTTGCGTAATGACGAAAAGATTGAACGTTTGGTAAGAGTAAGGTTCGGATGTTTTGTACAAAATTAATGAATTTTCAGCGGGATAGATGGGAAAATGATGAAGGAGGGTAGCTAGAGAAAATTTCTGTTATCAGTGCATTCACGTGTGTGTGCGTGACACGCTTACGAATTATATAACAAATATACTCTCGTTAGACTATACTCTCAGTTAGTTGATCACTGTTCCAACGTTGAAACGCGAGTATGCTCAAAAGTTCGTCGACCGAAATATTACCAGTCATGCGAAAATATTTGCCCAATTTAAGGACAAATCGTCGGTGTTGTCCCCCGTGGGGAAAAGATCGGCACAGAAACAATTAAGTCGGTCTATGCAGCAGGTTCGACACTAATCAGAAACGACACTAATACGTCTGCCTGAAGTTTCTCTTTCTCTGTGTTCCATCCTGCCCCTCCTACCTAGCAGCCAGGTCCGGCTGTCTGATTACAGGGGAACACCGAAAGGAGATCCACGCACCGATCCCTGCTGTTTCTCTCTCCCGGCTTGTTCTTTTTATCCCTCGTAATAATAATTACCAACACACCGCGGTGCAGGCACACGGAGAAACGCGGCATCAAGCAACACGGAACGAACAGCTATCTAAAAGGTGAGGTCGCCGGCGCTGATGTTGCTGGTGGTGGTGAGGGTTCACACGTGAAGTGATGTATGCCCCGTGTGCGGCAGGATGCGTAACACGGGGAGCCTATACGTCTTACATGCCCCGAGGCTTCCAAAGTCGAGCCTTCTCCGCTACTCTTGTCATACATACGCGCGCGTGTATGCACACGGCGCGACACACGCGCGCGTGTTTTGCGTATGCGTGCAGCTGCTACGTGCGTGTGCATATGCGTGCCGTGCGTGCATCTGGAGGAATCGAATCGCCAACTTCTTCTCGTGTCGGGAACGCCATTTCACGAGTTTGTGTTGTTTGCACGACCGACGGAGGAGCGACCGGGCTCCACTCGTTGAAAAAATTATGGAATCTCGTTGCTCATGGATCGCGGGTACTCTCATTAACGGAAGATTAAAGTGATTATGCACCACGTGAACGCGTGTTTCTCGAGCGCAGATGGACGGTGAATTGCGCGATAAATTTTAAAGCTCTTTCGTCGAAAATGTAGCGAGGTGTGTTCCGCTTCTCGATTCGCAGGCCAAACTGGGCATTTCAGAAGTTATACACTCGACAAATTAGAGGGGCGTGAGAATTATGCCTCTCAGGTTGTCGAAGTATCATCTAATCACGCGATTTTGTTTGCCGCGTTGACACCTGATTTAATAATGTGCAATTACGGGTGTTGGTTAACTTTTCGTATCTTTTTGATATATTTATTCTTAAAATCGTAGCGGCGGAAAGAAAATTTTTTAAATAGCGTAGGATATAGTTCCGGAGTTAAAAATTAAACATTGTACAATATTTTCTCGAAATAAATTTTCATAAAAAGTTTAGAAAGTTTTGTTCGTAGAATGGTAAATTGTCATATGATAAAATTTATTTAACGTCTCCTGTTGCATTCTCATTATATTGGCTCGGCAAGCTCGACTACGTTAATCGGGACGCGTGCGTCTTCGGAATAAAAAAGCGTCATCTCCGCAAGACGTACGCTGATATGCATAAAATTCGAGTGTGCATACCAAACGAGCGGACCAGGTAGCTCAAAAACTCGGTCGCGTAGCCGGGGTACGTCGATTTCGCTAAAATGCCGCTGCATAATTCTTCGAACGCGTCCCGCATAAGAAAGATCTTTCGAAACTTTGTTGAAAATTTCCAGCCACCGTAAATCACGGCTAATCACGTGAATACATATCTCAAAGGTCGATCGTCGTTTTACTCTCATAGAATCACTCACGTCTCCTTTCTACGTCTTCTTCTTTCTTACCTAGCCGTAATACGTAAAAGCGTATTCTTGCCCCCCTTCATAACGATCGAGCTTCCGAGATTTATTTAGTGCGAGAGGCTGCTACTCTCTGCACGAGCCATTGCCAATCTTAAGGTAATCCTGTTTTTCAAGCCGGGTTCAATCAGCAAACCCGGGGAAAAGAAGTTTTGGGAATCGTGGCGCGTATAAAGCATCGGAGGCGTTAACCGATGCTTCGGCGCAGGTAACTACACTCGTACGTCTTCGGGGACGGTGAGGATCAGGGTCGTTAACACTGGTTCGCGGCGGGTACATCGACGTCCGACGGGGGTCGGCACCTTCTTTTTTCGATTCTACATACGTACCGACGGATATACACATTGATTGCATTTTTGCGTCGGTGCCGGGTAATAATGCTAATTTGGTAAGTAGAAATGGGCATCAGCGGGCGGTCAGCCAGACCATGGAACACACGGTAGCACGGGCAGCGCTAATGCCTCGTTTTTGTCCTCTTCCCTCCTCGGTTTACCTCCACCTCCTCCTCCTTTTCCTCCTCTTCCTCCTCCTCCTCCTCCTCCTCCTCCTCCTCCTCCTCTTCTTTCTTCTCTTGTTCGTTCTGCCGCTTCTGTTGCTTCGTTCTCCACCTTCTTGATCCGCTACCACAGGTTTCCCCATCTCCTTTTGCCTCCCCATTCTCCTTCTTCACCGGCCGCCACCTCGGCGTTCTTCGTCAGACAAGCCGCCAGCTACGGCGGCAGGCGACATAATGACGGCCAGACCTCAAACCTCAAACTCCTAACTGAATCATGAGTCCTCTTGGTCGTCCTCACCCGGACGGCTTCTCGGCTTGCAGCTAGCCGCGCAGCTTCTCCATTTAGCTCGCGGTGGAGCCTGCTGCGGACCCCGATGTCGGCTCGTTTTGTCTTTTTCCTTTCGGCGGCTCGCCAGGGCCCCGATGTTTCTGTCGTATTGAATCGCAAACAGCCAAACGGCGAAAGGAGCAGAACTCTGGATGAGCAGCTCCTTTTCTCCCTTTCTCTCTCTCTCTCTCTCTCTATTTTTCTCCTTTTTCTCTCTCTTCATCTCTCTTTCCCCCACGTGGATCCCGCTTTTTCGACCAATAAAACCAGATAGAGGCATTTTGTTGACTGATTGCGCGCCGTTTTAATTTCCCCCGACGAGCTTTAGATTGAGAATGGCGGCGGATGCGCGTAGCCGAATCATCCCCGCAGCTTGTATTTACGTGCCTCCGAGCAGATGACGCCGAGAGACGATCGTAATGATAAATAGATTTTGTTTAATTTGGTTATTAGGTTCGCCGGGATGTTTGTTGCGCGTTTTGATTATAGGTTTGCGTGGCGGGTGATAGAATACGATAGTCTGTGTTACTTTGGCTAGAGAATTTTCACTTTTTCGGAAGATTTACAGTTGTTGCTGGTTAGTTTTTTAATTTCAAGGTGAACGTCAAAATACCGTGCCATCGTTAGATGGTAAATTAACATGTAGATAGAAATATTTTTAGTTCAGTCAAAAAACAGTAGGTACGTACATTTTCTTCTTTGTAAGTATCTCTTTCAGATATTTTATTTGAACTCAATAATTCTGAACTAAAAGAAATTCCAAAGTGTGGATTTTATCGCTGTTAATTATACAATTAGTTACAATATTATTGCGATTCTCCGTTTAAAGTGTGATTGATAAATTCAAGTATTTTGTTCGTGAATTTTGTCGTGGCAGCGTACATTCAATGTAAAACTGTTTCTTCTCAGGCGGTGGATCTTGCTGGGGTAGGCTGTCGACAACTTTCTGAAAACCTTTATAATGGTTTCGATAAAAAGCACCCTTGCGGGACACATATGCCACAGTGGTTTTTCTTTCAAACCACAAGCCCGCTCAATCTCCTATTTGATTCTAGCGACAGGTAATCGATAACTGTACGATTGGCGCCCGTCAGATTGGCTTCTTACAAATCTTGCAATAAATACAGTTTATTATAGTATAGTCTATTTTTTCTTTAAATTTTAATTTTGAAATTGAAAGGAAATATTTATAGACAGTTTTAAGCAGCAAGCAAGTAAATGAACAAACAATTTTAAAATACGCGACACATTTTTCTCGTGTTTAAATAATGTACAGTTTGCTCGCACATAGTTTGTAAAGGAAATTTTTATGACAATACTTAAATTCATATGAATATTGTGTAATATATTTGTTTCAACGTTACATGTTTCATCAGAATTATTTCACTGACGTTACTATAACGATCATTGGACACTAACAGTTTTAGTAGGTCTTACTTAAGAAGTAACTTACAGTATGTTTATTTTTTTCTTTTCCCTTTATCAAAAGAGTAACGTTAAACCACTTTGATAAAGATGGTTCCTTGGTAATGGCAGTCACGTATAGTTTTCTCTCTTACTGAAATGTCGAAGTCGATGAGGCTAGAGAGCTCCCTATCACATTGTAACTGTTACTGCTTAGGGGTTTTAAAAGGGGGGTTGAAAGGACATTAGGTCGACGAGCGAAAAAAGGGACGGCGGTCTACGAAGTTAGCACGAAACTTTAACCACGATACCAAAAATGTTGTGACGTTGCTTTCAGCTGTTTCGCGTCCAACTAACAATAAATCAGTAGCAACAACTTCATGGGAAAAAACATTATCGAAAATTTCGCGCAATTTTGTCAAGTTTCTTTCCTTTTTTTTTTTTTTAAACGTAACAGCATTCAATAATTATCCGCAGTTTTAACATTTTTGCAATGAATTTTATTAGAAGATACTTCAAATTATAATTTTGTCGCATTAAGATTGGAATTATTCACAGCTACTCTGTCGAATGATCTATCTACTACAGAGATATCAACTTTACGAGTCGGTCGAATTTTTGAAAAGTAAAAATTTCACCTTTCGTTTACCAGTCTTGCCATTTTGATGAATAATCGCGCGAAAGATACGAAAGTCTCTGACGTTGTAAATTCAACGATATTTCGAAATTTAGAAGAATTTAAATACGACAAAGTTCCCAAAGTTCAACGTTGATTTTCCGTCAATCGAATGACCCAAAAATAACGACCTATGATCATAATCTCCACATTTGTTTCCGCGAAAATTATCGTAGAAGAAAACTCGTTGACTCAGACGTTGACCGGAACGTCCAACGTGCACGTATGTCACGAATTTGCAAATGGCGAAAGACGGACGAGATGAAAGAAGAGGGAGCCGTGACTCGGAGTCGCGCAAGAAGACGCGTAACAATCCGCGCATCGTTTCTCGGAACGTGTCAATCGAAAGTCGGAGGTTCGCGAAGCGGATCTGTCGTCACTTGGCTAGCACGCTCGATTCCCTAGACGCGATGGAACACACGCTTGCCGCAGGGGAAAGAGGAAAAGAGACCATTCCGTGGACCGTGACGAGGCGCATACTGTCTCCGTTATGGCGCATACGGAGGAAGGTACGACCGGTGTCCTGGGAATTTTCGTGGTCGGGGATCTCCGAACGTGAATCTGGCCAAAGGAGGATGCATCCCTCTGCAACGAAGAAGATTGAATGTACAAAAACGAAGGCAGGTAGATGAAGACTGCGAGATGCGTCCGAAAGAGGAGAACATTGGCGAGTGTGGAGGAAGCCGAGATTGGCCGGAGGTTCGGAGAGGCGCGAGTAATTTTGATAAAACAAGTCGAGAGATCGGTAGCGGAAACGGGGAAAGAGGAGAAACAAGAGTTGCAAAGTATAGGTTAATTTCTTAGAAGGAGATCGAAGAGCGCAATTTCACGTGACGAAAGTTGGCGCAATATCGCGTTAATCTTCCGGGCATAGACGTACGTACGTATGTATCGACGGTTGAAAAGGGTCAGGTCCCGAGGATCGACTGGAAATCGATTCCAGCAGGGCGATTCCCGAGTATAAACACTTTATACCATCCGCGATCACACTCTCGCCCCCTTTATTCCCTCCCTCTCATTCTCTTTTTATCCTTCGATAGTTGAATCGAACTACCACCGTGTGTTTCACACGTAGAAACTTTTTCTTTCCGTGGCCGGATTTCTGCAAAACGAGACGAGAGCGGTCGTGGCGCGGCGACGAGGATAGCGGAGAGGGGGGGGGGAGGGGAGACAGAAAAAATCGCGACGACATTAACCGAGAGACAGGAATGAAAGGATAAAGGAGAGATAAATTCTAGAATTGTAACCATCGGGAGGGTACTCGCGCGAACTAGCGGAACGGGGGCCGGAGAGGTGAAGAAAGAAAGAAAGAAAGGAAGAAAGAGAAAAAGAAAGAAAGGAAGGAAGGAAGGAAGGAAGGAAGGAAGGAAGGAGGAACGAAGAACGAACGAGCACAGAGAGAGAGGATGGAAGAGGATGAAAGAGGATAGAAAAAGATCGTCTCTCTGTGTCGGTGGATGGTAGAGGGGAAAAATATAATGGTGGCTGGGGTGAAGAGGGGGATATACCATCGATGGATATCGAGTAGGCGAGTTGGTACGTGAGATAATAAGGCGTGCTCGGGCATGCCGATGGAAACCGCACGCGGCATTATTCAAATTGAATCCGGTAAGAATTATTATTGGCGGGCAAGTCGGGGCCGAGTCGGCTCATTCCGCGGGCGCATTTGCGAATACGAGGAGGAAAAGAGGAGCTGTAGGAGTCAGGTAGAAGTAGGAGGAGGAGGAGGAGGTGGTAGAGGAAGAAGAAGAAGATGATGAAGAAGAAGAAGAAGAAGCAGGAGAGGAAAGGGAGAGAAAGAGTGGTAGTGGTGGTGATGGTGGTGGCGTTGGAGGTGGTTCAGGTGGAGGGAACGACCTCGCCATCACGACCTCGCCGTATGATCCGCTGCAGTATCGCTCGATGACCCTGGTGTCATTACGCCTCACTCTGAACGTCATTACGCTAATGTCCATCTCCTTTTCTTCTTCTCTTCGATCCTCGAGACTTGGTGCCTTTCGTTTCTTCTGGTCACCACACCTCCGCGTCGAAGGATACTTGACACGGTTCGCGTTCCAATCCTTGAACAGCCGATGCCCTTGACGCCTCCTCCAACCTTCCTCGGGAACGACGCGCGTAAGGCCATTTCGATTGGTACTTAACCTTCGAGTCTCCTCACCTTCTTATTTCATTCGTCTTCTTTCTTTCCTTTTTTTTTCTACGCCTCTCTTTGTCTCGTTACCAGCTGGTCATTCCTGTTTTCATTGTGTTTCGATTCTAAGACACCTCGGGGACCGTGCATCCGCGGAGATCTTTAATGGATACGTCGTTACGTTGCGTTGTTTATAGGCTATGTTTCTACGGGAAGTTTTAAAACGGCCGATGTTTATTGATTTTGAGCGGAGAAAATGAGAAAAATGGTTGTTGGACAGGTGTGAGAGGATACTGGGTATTAAATTCCCGGATGGTTTAGGGTTTTGTTAATCCTTTCGATGGTGATTAAGATTTATTAATCTTTAGATGCGGAGTTATGTTCTTTCGACGTGGAATTAAGCAAGGCTCCAGTCGGATACTTCTCTCTCCTCGAAAATATACGTAGCGCGGTCTTTTCTTAATTTTATTTCTTAATTTCATTGGCTGGATTACAAAGCAAGCTATCTTTAATTCCAAAAAAAGATTTGATACTTTTTCGTTATCGAAGCGTCTAACCTCATCCTAAATTTTCCATCTGTGGAATACACGAAATACAGCGCATCTCAACCGAAAATCCCCCCCCCCAAAAAAAAAGAGAACAATTCTCAAGTTACACGGCGAAGAGACTAACCTCGAAGAAATTTCCGACGGTATCCCATTCGTGTTCGAAACGAGACGAGCTGTTAACGAGGCGCGGTTGCCACTCGAATTCGCGCCCGGTGGAGGTGGTTCCGCCATTCCCCGCGTATTTTGTTTCTCTTTTCGTCCGCGTCTCCGCGTTCACGTTCTATTCTCGCTCTCCCGCCGTTTCCTAACTCTGTTCAGCTCTCTCCTTAATACTCCAGGTTGCAGGAGGCATCTTGGCGCGAGGTGTTTGGACCGCAGACCACACCGAGTCACGCACGGTAATAACCCTCGGCGAGGGTGAATACGGTTACCTACGGTTACCAGCCGGGTTAAAGCCCTACGGAGTTTCGTTCCGGCCGCCATACTCGGGTGTTTTTACGGTTCATAATTCAACCGAGTGTATTTCAAACGCCTGCCAATGGCGGGACCGTAACGTCGATGCGCTTGTGTCGTCGTTCGGACGGAGCAAACCCCGCATTACCAGGCGTCAGTTCGGGCCTCGGGGAGATTTAAGCTCGTACGCGACGCGAAAACTCGTCACCCACGATTACCCGGTTATTTATGCACTTCGTCCGCGGCCAGACGTTCGTTCGGGAATTAGCCGCGAAGCTTACCGAACGAAATGTGCGGTCGTTGTCGCGGCTTCTTCCACGCACCGGGTTTACAACGTGTCGCGCATGTCGGACAGTGAGGGTCAGCCGAGTAATGAAATACGATCGAACGGTCGATAAATCTTGGTCGAACGGTCCGTTGTTTTAGAAAAGGTTTCGAGAGGGCGATTACGACATTGGGGGATGGGCGTGAAGGGTTAAGCTCCGCGAGATGCTACTTCGTTGTTTGAGGGTGAAGAGTTCGGTGGTTAAGTCTTGGAAGATATCTCGCGAGAAAAGACAATGAATCTTGTTTTTTGCTTTTTTCTTTTTTTTTTTTTTAGAAGTTTGACGAGACGTTACTTTGTTCAATTATTGATCACGAATATCATGGATATTAACCACGTTAATTTTGAAAATGGGACACACGAATTTGAATGAACAGAATAAAATACGATCATATTGGAGTTAAATATTCAATACCTCTAAACTAAACTTTTGGAAGATGAAGCTTTATTAGCATGGAGGTGAAACATGTTCAGGACCTGTTTAATCGAAATGTCTGAACTGGACCGTCAAGGGTTAAGAGAAAAATGTTAGCTACAAAAATTTCACATCTTTTCTTTGCGAAGATTGTGTTTCGAACCAATTTTATATTACCAAACTATCTCTATTTTTGGGATTGAATCAAGTAATTTTAACAATATTCAAAAAATTACAATGATACAAATTGTCCACCGAATCTCTCTCGATTCTAACAGTGCGGCTTTTAATAGTACTCTGCAATTCGTTACAGTCGTGTCCATCAAATTTCGAGGCTTAACTCGATTCGATCGGCCGAGCATGATAGTTTACAGCGCGAGTGTACGAGCACCAACATGTACGCGCACGGGTCAGTTCTATGGTGTCTACGGTGTGCAATGGTGATTCACTCTTGAATATTCTCTGTGCGCAACACAATGTATATATATATTATATGTACCTACGTATATATACGTAGAGAAGAAGGAAAAGAAAGGGAGAAAAGGAGAGAGAGAGAGAGAGAGAAAGAGAGAGAGAGAGAGGGAGAGAGAGATGCCTCGGAGGTGTTACGGCGTAACTCCGTCATTATCCGTGGCGGCCGTGATCGTCCCGAGGAAAATTATATTCAGATGAGAAGGAAATCAATTCCACGATAGAATCGGCGAACCTTCGATTAGAACCGTGGCTGTACCGGGAAATGCAACGGAAAGTGGATTAAATTCCAACGGATATTTCTTTTTCGAGTATCACTGCCTCTCGAGGACGTTGCCTCCTCCAAGAGCCAGGTTGTCTTCGACTCGGTGTTCCCACTCCCTGAGTTATTTAGAATATTTCTAGCAAGTGTCTGGAACAACTTGTACTTTCTCTTCTTTTCGTACGATGAGAAAGTGCTTATTAATTTTAATATTGGATCGGGGTATCTCTTGGTCGTTGGTATTTCTTTTTCTTCCCTTTATGAATATCGAAATGTATTTTAATCTCTCGAAAACTTCAAACATTTCTCGAAACGTTTCTAAACTTTGGAATCTATATGTTGATAGAATGGAATCTGAATATTAATAGAATTTCGATCTCGTCTAAAATCACTTCTTCGGTTCGTTGAGTTTGTATCGTATCATTAGATCGTGGATCTTCGTGCAATCTCACGATTGAAGTTTTAAAAAATAGAATCAAAGTCAAAATTTGTTTGATTAAATATCGCAACGCGTACACTTTATTGGATGTCAATCTCCGTTCTATGCATCTTCGCGTCTTTAAACTTCTCGTGTACAAAAATCCAGTCTACATTATTACAGTGTAATATCTTTGTTTTTGCAACATCTTTGTCCGAGCAAACCAGCGCCACGAACGAGTTCGTAGAAAGAGTATAAAACGTCGATTTGAAAACACTGAAAGATGTTACCTTAAATACCTTGTGATCGTTCGGAAGCGTCAGATGGAAAACGTTTAGCCACGGTGCGATCCTCCTGTCCCTTCTTCCTTTCTTTTTTTTTTCTTGTTTAATTTTCCCTCCTCTTTGTTCTTATTCCGCGCTCTCGGCCTCTGCAGCCTCTCTCTAGTTCTCTCTACTTACCTCTCGCTATTAAGCCGGCTCCGTAGCGCACTCCGTGGCTTAATTGGCGATAAAACCTCGCGGCCTCGTAAAAAAAATCTCGCCTACCCCTACATTGTATTAATTAGGGCCCTTATAATGCCTTAAATAAGGCGTAGCTTAGTTATGGGTTGGCCAAGGCAGAGTTGCGCCGTGTTATCTCGCTGGTTAACCACCCCGCCGCCGCCGCCTCCGTGTCCATCCTTCGGCCTCGCCATTCTCCTCTTTCTCCGTCCCTTTCTTTCTTTCTCTCGCGTGTTCCGAGAGATACCTGAACGACCAATTATCAGCCATAATATCATCGGGGCCCGCCGGGCTCGGATTAATCGTATCCGGTTTCCTATCTCGCGGAAAAAGCGCTATAAAAGAATTTTCTGCCGCGGGAGATGCTCGTGCTGGAGATACGTGTCGTGGTGGTAATAAAATCTATCGGCCCACCGATGGCTATCCGTCATATCACCGCGAGCTGCGTCAAAGTCGACCTCGTGACAACTAGACTCTATCCTAAAGAAGCTACAGTTGACTTCAAGAACTTTGTCCTTGTAATTAATAGATGATGGATTTTTACGTAGAAAATTTAAAGACCGAGAAATGTGGAGAACGCGTGTCTGCCTAAATATGTAAAATATCGGAAATGGAGTATCCACTTGTAATATTCAATGCCACAATGGTTTGGAGATCGCGATTTCGTAGCTAGAATTATTTCAAGCGTTATTTCAAGATTTAAGGCCGCTGAATTCGTTTTGATGTCAGTTTTAACATTATCTGGTCAAAAGCGTACAATGACATTTAAAAAATGGCAACCTTGAGTTTTTGTCGAAAATCCGCTGTGCAATGATGAAAGCGAATTCGTAAGAGCATAAAATTGCACAAAGATCCACAGTTTGACAATTGAAATATTTAGAAAAGGAATCTCATTTTCGCGAATTTACACATAAATGACTGTTGTAAATTCCGAGGAATGTTCTAAGAAACGATGCCTGTGAAATGAATTGTAATTTACAGAGTTGACTAGTACTCATTGTTATACGATCTGCCTTGAAATGATATCTTCACATTGTGCGACATTATTTAAACACCATCTACGTGTTAATTTTCCTTTCGTTCGTTCTCCAATTTACGCAACGTGGACAGTGATCCAGGAACGCGGGAAACGCGCTTAAACGGTCAACAGAGAGATTCGGTGCTCTTATTATATTACAACGTCTGCTACACGCGAATGTTACCCTTAATGATAGTCCGCTTAGCGGGATGATTACAGCCAGCGGAGAATACGGCTGTCGGGATACGGCGTGCCAGAATCGATGGATTACGAAAATAAATCGAACGCCGCGATACACCTCTTTCAGGAGGTTACGCTATGATTTAATATACCCGAATATCTCGGCGCCACGGTGATTCGCCGCCCGCGGGCATGTTCCTCGCTCTGATTGCACGTTCGTTTAATTTTTCGTCGCCGGGTTTTACCAGCGAAACGCGTTTATCTCGCTTTTAATCCCTGTGTTGATCCTAAAAGCCGATCGATAATCGCTAAATGGCCGAGAGACGGAAACACAGGGTGTGTATGAAGGACTCGTAGGCGATCGGATTCGGGGAAAGGAAATGAATCGATTTCGATAAATGTAGGCCCGCGAACTGGTTGATTCTTTAGTTTGGGAAGAGTTTCTTCATTGTATCATTAGGTATATTGTAAAATTGGTATCTAGGGAGTGCTATCTGTTAAGGACGCAGTGATGGTTTTTTTTCTTTTTAGTCTGATTCGTGTCGTTGCTTTTTTTGAGGTAATGCTTAACGTTTCAATTACGTAAGATCGATATTAGAGTCGTTACTTATCAGTGTACGTCGTTAGAACAGATTTCTATTATCTAGAATAGAAATTTCGATAAAACTGAGACGTCGAGGGATCGAAATTCGTCGTTACGACAACTTTCCCTCTCAAATCGTTTCAATGGAATCACGCAATTCGGTTCACAGTTACGGAGAGATCGGGCAGTAATCCTCTCGATTTCTGGGCGTAAACGGCACGCGCTTGGGTGGGACTGGGACCCAAGGACTCATTGGGCCCGACTTCTTTCGCTCGATTCTTATCTGGCGGAGGGCCGCATATAATTACAATTAAAAGAGATGGTCGTCGATAAGAGAAGTGGACCTCCGTGTGTCCGAGGGGTTCCTCTTCTTTCCGTCCCCTGTGAGTCTGAGTCTGTGTCCGAGGCTGCGTCTACCGTCTTCTCTCCCTTTCTTCCTCCTTCGTTCTATCGTCTGTTGGACTCGGAGAGGTCCAGTCGACGTGCATCCACCTCTATGGTTATAAAAGGGATGGCCAGGGGAGGCCCGGATTACAGGGAGGAAGGGAAGAATGGTGGCATAATATCCGCTTGAACTTAAGTTATATTCCTCCTCGTGCAGCCGAGATATCGGTGCGGAGGTGGAGTTCGGTTGGAGGGTATGCTAATTCCGGCCTCGGGCCACCACGCAGCCCTTAATAGCCAGCTGAGCAGCTCTTATGCCAGCAACTAGCGCTCGTATATACAACGCGGAGGGACGGTGTGTATCTCTCGTAGTTATAGAGGTCTCTCCCGGAGTCGATGGTACCGTCGGCGAGAATCACCGGTTTTTCGGAATGTTAATGTCCCGGTAGAGGCGCCCCTTGCTCGGCTCATGTCGACGATTAGCGCTCGTACGTGTAATTGGGATAATGCGTCGAGACTCTCCTTCTCTCCTTCCCCCCCCCCCCCCCCCCCCCCCCCTCTCGCTCCTCTATTACTCGTTTTCCAGGTATTCGGGATCTTTTTATCGTATTTAAGCGAGGGAGTTTAAATGGCCGTGTACGGATGCCTCGCGGGGGTATACGTGCGCTTTCAATGGAAGGCGTAATTGCTCTCCCTCTCCCTCGCTCCTCCTTTCTTTCTTTCTTTCTTTCTTTCTTTCTTTCTTTCTTTCTTTCTCGCGCGCCGTTCCAACATCTTTAGCCAGAATTTCAACTCGTGACTCTCTGTTCTTTGGATGATCCGCGTAGCGGATTATCTACGTAACGGGTATCATCCTCCCTCGGTTCCGGGAACTCTGCGTTTTCGAAGACACGGATCTTAACGCGGATACTCTTTCTCTCCGACGACTGTTCATTTTTTCTTCTCCTTTCTTCCGAAACTTACGCTACTTCAATGACTGATAGCTTTTTTTTATCGGAAATATAAAAGAAATAGAATAGAGAAATACCAACTTGTAGGTGGCAGATTCATTATAATTTGAAACAGATAAATAAAAGTCATTTTATATCATCGAACGTCTTGTTGCGAAACTTTCCACGATCAAAGTCTGGAAAATTGATCGCATGACATTTTAAACAAACATCACATAAATACCAAAATACGGATCCGCAAGTTTGACACATGTTACCCAAACAAAAAGCAAAATCCTATACAGATCTGTGTTCCTTTCGTACAAATCTAAAAAAAAGACGTGAAAATGCTATACTTTGTGGAAACGCTTCGAAGTACACGTCGAGGAATTCCCGTAACTCCGGGGGACCTGTCTGAAAACTGTCTTTCGTCCCGATTTTGTCGCGATTGCGAACGGGGAGGGTTGGGTCATCCCGTTGAGTAATCCCTTCTCGTCCTTCGTCCGTTCGTAGCGCGGTATCGTCGCGAAGCGCACGATCGATCGTTATTTATCGACTAATTCGTCTCCATTTAGAAAAAACATCTGCCGTTTCCGAACGAGGGCTTTTGCACCGCGAGCCACGAACCGGGGCCCACGGCGAATAATTCTTAGAGAGAACGGTCCGACGCCAGCCGACGATTCCTACCTCATAGGCAGATAATCGCCTTTGATTTCTCTCTTCGATTCCTGCCCTCCACCCCCGGCCTCACCGCGCTCTCGCTCACCCCTGGTCACCCTCTCCCTCCCCCTGGTCCCCTTCTGCTCGAGTCCGCGCGAGATCGGAGATCACTCCCTTCTTATATAATTACCTTATTTCCGAATAATTGGCCAATTTATACTCGAGTCCCAGCTGAAAACAATCCACTTCTCTCTCTCTCTCTCTCTCTCTTTCTTCCCGTTTTCTCCCGCCGGTCTCTCGCTCTCTTGTCGGCGTTCTTTCGTCCTGCTCGGTCTCTCACCGTGGGCCCCGTGGTGTACACCGTGTGCCCCATAGGGCCCCGTAGAGCAGTTATTTTATGTATATGGGAGTGTGATTAGATCGGATTCCGTGCCGGTGTGTGGGTATGATAATTCTGCCCGTAGGGCTTCGTGGGGCAGTCTCCACCCACGCCACGCACACACCACGTACTCGCGTCCGTCTCTCCTTCCTTCTTCGCCCCCTCCCTTCCTGGCCCCTCTCCTCCCCCCCGTCTCGCCCCGGTATCGCATCGTATCGTATCGTGGCTCGTTCTTAGCCCTGTCCCTTTCTATCCGTTGGCCCGGCCGCGCTCTCTACACTCCGCAGTCGTCCCACCTTCTCTTCCGTCCTTCGATTCTGCAATTCTACGTTCTACCGTGCCGGTAACATTGTAATCATCCTCGTACCGTGCATTTTTGCGCCCGGTAAACCCGATGCCGTGGTCGTTTCGGCTCATTTGAATTCGCGCCCCTACGCGATCTAGCATTAGGGATCACGAGAAGGTGCCGCACCGTTTCCGAGCCTGTGCAGACCGAACGATAGGTCTTCCACGTAGACCGATCCTTCGCTCGCGAGAGACCTAGTTCCTACCGATTCCGCCTTTACGATCGCCCTGAATCGCCGCGTGACAAGCAGCGTGGAAACGAGGATGGTGATTCATTGGGTAATCCTTATTAAATTCGATTCTTTGATTTGGTGGAGTGCGGACGTTTGTGCAGCTTTATATCCTCATGTAGCATAGTTGATAAGATGGAATCTAAACGGAAATCTGTTTCATCTGCTAAATCATCACAAGGTTTATTTTGTCGTAGCTTTACGTGTTGTAGATTCCTTTGAATTTTTAATTTTCATTAAAATTATTGTTGTTTTATTATTTAATAAATTTATTAAATTGTTATTTAATAAAATTGAGTTATTTACCATTTTCTAAAATTTTATAAACATTCGCAGTCTGGTCATCAGATGCTGATTATACATATTTGTACGTTTTAACGCGAAAATTTTATAACGAGGTTCAGTTATAAAACACGTCGATGCAACACGTGACACGCAACATGACACAATATTTGCAAAAAGCGTGCGTTCCTTCAAATTGTCTTCGACTGTCTGTAGATGTCCAAAAGCATCCTTCACAACTTCGCAGTACATACATGTCTCAAGTTTGCAAAAGAAAATCAAAATTTCTTGAGATCCGAAGGATAAGCTCGACGGTTGTTCATTCTCTTTTATTAGAAGAGAATGTATTGTTGAAAGAAATAAAACTTCAACGCAAGAGAATAAAAATTCTATAAAAGTCGAATCATTACGTTCGTTTACGAGACGTTGCACCGAAAACGTCTCTGTCAAATTTGTCACACACCGAGAAGGAAATACTACCCTCGGCAGTATGTACACACGTGCAACAACGAAGTAACGACGCAAGATTAAATATAACACGAAAAGTGATTTTTGTATTAAGTATGACGTTATAATGCATACCTTTGACTTTGTATCACATGCCACGTATGGCAACGTATCGGAACCAATCTTCTCGACGCACGCGAAGCTACATCTCACCGATCTTGATTGCAAATCTGCCGAATCATTCTTGTCCGATTCGGATTGCTGAATGAATGCTTGTCTTGTTACCGCTGGTGACGCGTTGAAAATAACTAGTCAGGTAATACATTAATGATTGTCAGAAACAGATTGCGGACTTTTAATCGTCGTGGGTTTCCACTTGAAAGTTCGCACGTTCGTGAAAGATGTACACACTTAGGCCCGTAGTTATTTAATTTTACACGTCTTTCGAATTATAAAGCTAAATATTATTTAAAATCGTGAATATCGAGTGTTTCGCAATTTGCACGTTACATTGTGTTTCTTCAGAGATTTCTTGTACTTGCTGACGTGTAAACGAAAATGTCCGAAAATTTTGGACTTGTAAGTTTCTTTTTCATATACATATCTACGTATTTTAGCCTATTTATTTTTGCAATAGTTGGAATCAACCTAACCAAACATACGAATATGTGTCAATTCTCGATCATGTTAATACCTGTGAAAGAGAATTTCCCAAGGCTCATTCTCACTTAAGCCCACCTCATGGACCATAAATCACAGTTTCAACATTCTTTCAAGGAACAAACAAAATTATCCAGCGTGAAGAGAGTAAGCGAGGAGTACCTTTATCCCTTTGAGCGCGCTGGCTCTTGATTCTCCGAGTTGATCTAGCGTCGTCCGAGTGGCAACGGACACCCGGATCCCACGTTACACTTTTGTTACTATATAATACTTCCTACTCGGTGAGAGGTTCGCAAGCGAGTGGAAGCGAGCGAGAAGCGAGACAGCAGCGGGAGAGAAGACGAGACAACGATAGCGGGAAGAATCGCGATCGGTTGTTGGGAAGGTGGATGAAAAAGCAGGACCGATCGAACGGAAAGGCAGCGTGTGTAGCAATTAACTCGGTGCTTACGAGGATAATTAGCGAAGGATCGAACGAGGAGGCAGCTGGCCAGCGGTGGAATCGGGGCCCATCTCCGCTTCTCTTGCCTTCTCTCTCTCTCTCCTCTCTCTCTCTCTTTCTTTCTCTCTCTCTCTCTTTCTTCGTTTTTCATCTTGTAGCTCCCTTGTAGCCGCATTTACCTACATAATTATCGTCATGATGATTATGACTGCGCTGAAGCCACAGAGCCAATGGAATCCACGGGCACATTGCCGCGTGGCAACGCGTTTCCCTCGACGCCGCGCCGTGTGCTTCTCTTTCCCCTCTTCGCGGGACGAAACTTATTACCGAGTGGCCTGAAGAAGCGGTCGCCCCGAGCTGTCCAGGAACTCGTTGCCGGGTTTAACACGCAATAGACGTGCGTACGTATGTACAAATAGGATTCGTGTACGTACACGGTACGGTGGCCGACATTGGTTTCGGGGCGGATACTCGGAAACATCACGCTTATTAGAAAATTCGAATAAATTTTATTTTATTCATTTGAACTCGAGACAACAAACTCAATATTTAAATCTCGTTTATTGGAGGAGAAAAAAAGGTTATAGGTTTCGTATTCAAGAGCGCGAAAGTTAGTTGCTATCGTTTGATCGTGAACTTACAAGTTAGCTCGGTTTGACTTTTATTATTAATATTTTACTAATTGGTAATTATAAATATAAATGAGTAAATAACTAAAAATATTAACAATTAGTAATTAATAAATAGAAATGAAGAAACTGGTATGAAAGAAAGTCAATTCAACTTGAATTCAAGTATTAACTCCTTGCTTTACGATTTCCCACTATGTATATCTACTTCGATTCTCAGCTTCGTTTGCTGCAAAATATCGTAGAATATATATTAAAATATCGAAGTGTTCTACGTGATTTATATTTTTATCGATCTGTAATCGCGCAGTTTGAAAAAACGAATAGCACAGTAGTACTCGATCTATAATCCACAGCGCGAGTACGTCTCCACGTTACACAAGGCCAAGGAGTTAACCCTTATCGAGTCGATCCAAATAAAATGTTGAGCAGTGTTGAAACACAGAAAAAAGCATGCGCGAGAAACTTGCAACTTTGTAGAACGCCGGGTATAAATGTACGAGGAGAGAAAGAAACGCCAGAGATGATCGAAACACGAGGACCCAGTAATTGCCGCGGATCGGTCGTTAGGTGACTACGGGGCCGGGTGAAAGTTCAGTTAATTCGATTAGAATCGGCCTGGTGTATATAAACCGCGGTCAGGATTCGCCGTGAGCGACTCTCCATCGCGGATCTGCTTTACGTTCGGATTATGAGAGGCTCACTCGGTTAATCTCCTTTCTCGACGGTCGTGCGCTGTGTTATCGGACTTCCTGGTGTTGATGGCTCTCTTTCGATCCTTTTTCGCGTTCTAGGCCTCGCGATCAAACGCTGTTTGCGTTTCCCTCGCGCTGATTAATGGCCCTCGTATTCAGAATACGCAAGCTTCCCGACGTTGTTCGCGAGATCTTGATTTAATAGGCCGACAGGGGAAATTATCGTTTCATCGTGCAACGTTCGAGATTATTCAAGTTGCGATCGTTACCGTTATTGTTACTGTTACTTCGTTACTGGTTCAGTTTTGTCTTCGACGTGGTTTAGCCGATCCCCGCGATTACGATCACGAACGTGTTAAAATTCGTTGGACACGCGTGTGATATGATTGGAAATTAATCTGCCACCGGGTGCATTTATTTTCCACGGAGATTGATTTGGATTTTTTTTTTAGAATACTCCAAGTTAGTTTTAGTTTTTTGCTCGTGGTATATTTCTAGCGCGAAATTGGGAATTTGATATAAAGAGGAATGTGTTGGGAGGGATTTGAAGATTTGATCCCGTGTATTATCGTGACACGATCGTTCCAAACTTCGCGAAGTTTATTTGGAGTGATTATTAGAACTTGTTGATGTTAGAAATATTAGATCGAATTCCAGTAATAATCGCACGAAGTCATACCAATATCTACGTTTCAACTTTCAAGGTGTTACTGCTATTTCATTAAAACGAGACATTCTAATCCAATGACACTGGTCGAAGATCAGCGCTAGCGATTCGCTCTGACTTTTAAAATTTCCACGACAACCGCATAATCGATAATCGATAACAAAAAGTAAAAAAAAGAAAAAATTGTTTTTAGTCTCTGTCTCCTATTCAATTGCCCCTGAGCCAACCCCTTATTTACATATATTCGATCCCGTGTCAATCTCCTGCGTCCAGGATCGTCCGCCGTTAGAAGAATTCCTCGTTGTTAAACGAGGCGATTCGCGATCGATCTACACGTGGATAATATCGCATCCCCCGGCGCGGTATCGAAGAAGAAAGGATAGTTTTAATGCAGGGCATAAACATTCGGCGAGCAGAGCCACTGCAGGCATGCAGGGGTTGCCTTGGCGGATGCTGAGAGAGAAAGAGAGAGAGAGAAAGAGAGGGTGGAAGCGGTGGGGCGGATGGGTGGCAGTAGCTCTGCGAGATGACGAAGGAGCGTTGGGCG
>KQ435904.1:120354-141091 GCA_001276565.1 Melipona quadrifasciata
TGAGAGAGAGAGAGAGAGAGAGAGAGAGAGAGAGAGAGAGAGAGAGAGAGAGAACCGAGGGATTATTACTCTTAATGAGCACTGGTTATTTCTTTGAGTGGCTCTGATTTGCCCTCTCCCTCCGCCCTGTGTTGTCGCGGCTCTCCTACTCGCCCGTGCGTGTGCACGCGCGCGCGTGAAACACGCACGAGGCGAGCACACACTCGGTCGCTTTTACACGCGCGTCGCTCTCGCCTCTCTCGTCTCCTTAGAGGGCTGGAGGAGCTCATTTGCGTACGGATTGAGATAGTAGTGCTTCGGTACCACCTCGATGTATGTTTTTGTTTAAATGTGTGACTACGTACGAGATTCTGATTGCCGGCCGCTCCCAGCTTCGCAGCGGCTCTCAGTGTTCCCTCGGTCACGTTGATTAAAACGTAGAAGGGGAATAACAATTATCGATGGTAACAAACGAATTCACGAAAATGGGATTTCTTTTCTCAGATCTTCACTCGGATAACGCGAGACTGATAACTCTGTGAAAAGTGTAATTGTAAGTGACTCTTTTCTTTTCTTTTTTTTGGTAAATTCTATGTAGATGCTGTCTAACTTTTCAAAGAGCAATCGATAAGATTTGCAAATTGATTTATTAAAGCAGACGAAGCTAGAATGATTGATATTAGTAATAGAACCATCAGGGTCCATCACTTGAAAAGGAAATTTTGCTCGAGCTCTCAACATTCAGTTGACATCTTCCGACTATCAGTTCATGTGTTAAAACAGAAACAGAAACGATTCGTGAGAATTACTTTATCACGTGTATGATTATATGAAGATTGAAATAAATGTGAGATTGAAATAAATCGCACTTTGACTTTTTCATGTATTGTTGGTAGAATTTATAGTTTGTAATAATAATGTGATTATTGTTGTAGCGTATAAACTTGACTTGTTTTTTGAAAGTGTCGTTGATTAATTAGTCGAATTAATTTTTCAGTGAAACTGGCCAAATTTCGGTTGAGGACCACTGGACCTAAGATAGCCGCGACACATGCTGGAAATTTGTTCAGCGGGAATTTACGAGCGAGTTTCCGTGTCAGACGCAATCCCGTGGGTTCCGCGCTGGTAAGTAGGTATATGTCTGTATATCCTGACAGCTATAAACCCGCATTCGAAGGGCGTCGAACAGAATAATCGTTAGTTAGCAGAATGTCGTTAGTTAGCGCCTCCAGGAATTTTAATGGATGTCCTAGAACAACGCGCAAGTTTGTCAAATTAAAGCTAGTTTGCTAAGCCTTGCGCGCGTTGTCCCGTCGACCGATCTCAAACGATATTTTATAAAGTATTCCACGTAAAGTATCAACTCTCGTTGCGTCGAAATTTTTTTAAAATTTCTCAGTTATTCTAATATTCAACTCTATTAGTATCTTAATAGCTCGAAGAGGAAGAAGTTCGATTAAGAACGATTTTATTAAGGAATGGAACTACCAAAGTCGTCAAAGTGATGACCAATTTATAATTTTTCAAAGCATAATTCCAAGCGCATTTACAACGTTGTGATTTTTAGTGATTTGGATAATTTTTATAAAATACGCGAATAACAGTTTGCGTCCGTTGTTGTCTCACAAACTTTGCCGTTCGTTTTGTCGTCGGTAGTTCCAGTGTTAACTTTCGTCACTCAAGTTCGTGCTAGTTTTACTCAATTTATTTGACTTTCCTTGGAAAATATCTCTCCGACCTATTTTTGCGCAATATTATCACGTCGTGATGGAGAGTGGTGACAATTTTTTACGCCAAGAAAAATAAGAACATGCGTCATTTTTATCCTAGATCTATTTTCACTTCGCATCGAACAAGAACGAATAACAAAAAAAAAAAAAAAGATGAAAAGAAACATTGGTTATACCAATTTATACATGGTTGCCAGGGGGAGGACGAGTAATTTTGTATCTATTTACACTAATTGCTCGAGCATTTCTTGAAAAGAAAATTACGGTATAACAGTCTGTCTTCCAATTACGACAGCGAATGAAGTAATTGCTGCTGCGGAGCGTACCAGCCCCGATATGCTTTCTTTCAATATTCTCTCGATATGAGTTTACTTTTTTACCCGTTCGCCTTCGTTCGTGACACGTTCGTTTCGATGGCTGCGAAACATTCGCGGATAATTGACGCAAAGGTATTACTGTCAGGCCACTCTGGAAAGCCACGGCAAAACGAAAACACCGGTACCTTGGCCGTCGTCGTCGCCTATGTATTCCGGCCGTTAATTAATTTCTCCCATGATGGCACTTTTCTTGCGCTCGATCATCTAAAAATTTCCCTCGGCAATTATCCCATTTCAGCGTTTTGCTCCCAAGTTGAAGCGCAGGGAACAAAGTTTCTAGAATGATTTAATAAGTTGGCGAGAGAGACGAGAGGTTTATTAGTTTCGTTAAATACCTTGCTGCAAACGCGAGAGGTGGATCGAGTTAAAAATACGCGTTTTTGTTTTGAGCGTTCTTTGCATGAGATAATTAGAATGCAGATCGGTGTATGTTTAAGAACTAATCATCGATAGTTTCTTTCGTTCGAATCTCTGAAGATCTTCCATTATGTTAATAGCGTTCCATTAAATGATATGAAAATGATAATCGAGAGTGACTTTCAAAGTCAATGTTTTAATATTCGTTTCTACGCGTATTCATTTTTATTAGTTATGATCTATTTTCTTCACAATTTACCGTTAACATTTTTGTTCAAAGTCGTACATCCAATTCCAAATCCCGATCAAGACTAGAACTATCAAAATTATCAATTGGTAAATAGATGTAAAACAGTGTGATTTTAGAGATTTAAATGATTTTTTATAAAATACACAAATAAAATTGTGTATTTTATCGTATCTTACAGTTTCTCCATTTCTTTTCTTTCACTTTAATATCTCCGATCAAAATTCTACGCTTTAGCGTTAAAAAAATTTAATTTCAAACTCTCTGACCAAAGGTCACTCATCGAAATTCTGTCAATATCGGTTCACTGTTAATTAACGAATTTAATCTTCGACGTTTCCGAAAGGGAAGAATCCCGATCGCTCGGACGATTGTATCTCAATAAACCGGAAGATTGACTCGACGATATCGGCGCAGGGGGAACCGACACCGTTTATACGATTGGTCGAAAAGGAACGCGTTCCTCGTGTAAGGGCATTAATCTCGCGGCGATCCTGGGCCGCAGTCGATCACCCAACCGATCCATCCGGCCATCTTTCAGCGCCGTTGAAGTCAATGCCACGGTTGAGGATCGATACATTCGCGCGCGTTCATAAGCCCGCTACGCGAAGTATGCAACAACGGTGCATTCCACGTACGTTCGCCAGCGTGTTTTCACGTGGTTGTGACCGACACACCGACGTAGGGAAACACGTTGCGAACGTGGGCGTGCATTCCATCCTTCGCATTATCTTCTCTTTGCCTTTCTTATTCCGTTCCTTACTCTCTCTCTCTCTGTTTCTCTTTTTCTCCCAGTTCTCATTCGTGTGTTTCCATCTCTCTTCGATTCATCGTCGAACTGGAAGTGAGAAGAACACCGTCTCTTCCTCTTTTCTGTTCTTTTTTCTTTTTGTTCCACACAACGAGGCCCGCTATCGTGGACACCACGGGCCAGAACGGCTGTTTCACACCTCCGCTCGCGCGAGAATTAGGAAATAAATTAGCGACCGGGCTAATTTCGTTATCTCGAAGCGAACGCGGGACCCTCCCGCTTGAGACGTCAAGGGACCGATGTCTCGAGCCTTCGAACCGCTGCCTGGACATGGGTAGAACCGTGTCCCGGACGCCCAGGATCAATGGCTCTCCGAGAGCTTTCCACGAGTTGTCCGTCTTGTTTCTCCCAACGAGTGTATCTTTGCCGGATCGGCGAACGGTGTGTTCGTTAGAAGACGCCTCCTGATTCCGATTGAGACGGTGCCCGATCGGGCCAACCGTGTGTTTTATATAGAAAAAGTTTGTCGCCTCGTTCACCAACTCTGTGGAACCTCCGTGCCCCGGAACCTGAAGGCTCCTTTTACGCTTTACGAAGTTGCTCTTCGCGGGCAACGTGTGGGTGATGAAAACTAAAAATTGCATCTTGCCTGATTAAAAGCGTCGCAAATTGTTTTGAAGATCGCTGGTGGATTAAGACGCAACGAACTTGGAACAAGCAAAGATAATGACGAGTTAATTGACAGAATCGTTGATTTCTTCGAATCATTTGTTCTTCGATCAATTTCATCGAGTTCCATTTCGCAAAATCTGACTTGGTCGTAAGAACACTGGATATAGGTTTCTTTAAACTTTTCGAGTCATTAATTAACGTACGTGCTTTTTCAAATTGATTCAACCCATAGTTCAACACAAATCAGGTTCAAATCAGCATTTTCAATTTCACTTAATTCTCTTTACGACGAAAAAACGTGAAACGTTCGACAAACGTAATTACTGCAGTCGCCTAATACCGCAACAAGACCACTTGAGAATTAACGTTCAGAATAACATCCACGTTTAAATCCCGCAAAGCTCCCGAATCGACTTTTAATCTCGTTTCGGACTTGACGATTCGTAAAAGATAAAGAACGCGAACGTTTCTTGGTGTTATGCCGTTAATTCCCCCCGCCGGTAAGATCCCATTAAATCCAATTACACGGTGTATCGCGATACGCCGTGGAGGGATTCAATGAAATTTACAACGGCTCGTTTAATTATACGCGTTAGCGTAGGAATTTTGATGAAAAATTGAACAATCAAACGGGGCAGAAGCAGCGCGCGTAAGTACATGCGAGATCGGGGCCGTTCGCCGGTAATAAACGGCGGGGATAGTTATTTACAACTGTCGAATGGGTCGACGTTCATATTCGAGGGGCCGAATTTGGATTGGACCATCGGAGAGAGAGTCACCTGCCCACCCATTTGACGTTCGATACGGGCCAGAAGGTTTCTTTCCCGTTGTACGGGCTCTCCGCGCCTCCCTTAGGAAATGTTGGATGTCGGGGATCACGAGGAAGTCGTAATTTCTACGGGAACGAGGCAGCCGAGTGAATTGACGACGGCTTATCTCCCTGCACGGCCACAAAATCGTTTCGTACGCGTATCGGACAAGATAACGGCACCGGCGTATCGATAAATTCCGCTAATTAATTATTGACGTGTCCCGGGGCTATTTTTGCGTTTCGCCGCGCGTACGTGAACCGGCGATGGGACCGGGTCCTCTGCCCCCTCCCTTTACTTTCATCCTTCGTTCCTTCGCGTCCCTTCCTCCTCTCTTCGAACGTCCTTCGATCGAAACCGTATCCCCATGGTGGTACCACGATGTCAAACGTGAAACTAATTTTCTACTTTTTTTATTTTTTAATTCATTTCGAACCACGCGTTTTGCAAGTCGTTTTTTTCCCCCCAATTCATCTTTGTTTCTTTCACTATCGTGACTGTGCAATAATTCTCTTCGTTGTTACTTCTCCCATAGAGCCTTAAGCCTTTATGAAATTTGAAGAACTCGAAGAACCGGCATTTTTAAGATTGTGATAAATTATTAATTGGTCCCTTTGATAGCTTATATTATGATTTGTTTCTTTATTCCAAGACACTCTGTCATTTTGGGGTGAAGTTAATCCACCTTTAATTTCGTTAATAATCGTTTGCAAATGAAAACGTACACCGTCGCAAGAATTTCGCAAGAATTTCACGTTGAAGTTCCACTTCATGACGAGGCGAAAACAATATTAAAAATATTACGAACGATTACGAACGCGCATAACCTGTTTGATTTATTTTGTATTAAGTCTCGAGGAAGAAAATGGAATCTGAATAACGACACGTATTTCAAGAAAACGTCGCGAAAACGATCTTAGCGGGCAGGTGTTTTCCCGCCGACATCTGTGCGCGATCGTGAAACTTGGCCGAAAGGACGAGATTAAGCAAACACTTTTTACGAGCAGCGAATAAAATGCAAGCGTCCGCGTTCGTTCAGTATTTTACGTGACATAATATTAATTCTTTGTATCGATGGCTGGACACCTTATCGTTGAGTTACGGCCCGTTGAATAGGATCGGTGTAAAAACCAGCCGGTAAAAGCGCCACGCTTGTCCGTCGTGAAATTTAAGGACACCAACACCAGCCGCTCGTACGCTTGTGTCACTCATTATCCAGTTTTTCGGCTAACTGCTGATTGATATCTCTTGAATTCCCCGGTGGCCGGCTGATTTACAGCTTGTCGCTATGACAATGGCTTTTTTCCCCTGCGTTTTTAATGTCTCACATTAGTTTATCTGATATTTGTCTTCCGACCTCTTTGTCTGCAATTTCTTCCGTGATTTTTGACACGAAAAGAGATGTACGTTCTCCCTCGTCGAAACTGATAGATTGTAGATTTATATAGACAGTTGTTTTTTCTTCTTCTTTTGTGATTAGAAGATCATTTTGTTTGTCAAAATGGGGCTGAGACGAGGTGTCTAGAATCAATCCTCCAAAGCTGTTCCATGTATTTAGTGATACTCCGCGCAACATTATACAAGAGAAAATATACAAAACTTCACCAAAGTTGAATCCTTTATCTTTTACGAAACTTTGTAGACTAACTATACAATCCTAGCGTGCTAGTACCGAAATTAAAAAATCCACGAACCACGACTTGTTACCTTGTTCCTTGTACGATATTCGTTCGAAACAAACAAAAAAAAAAGAAAAAAAAAAGGAACGTTCAAAAAATTTAGAACGTCCTTAGAACGATTTGGCTTTGCCCCATCTTCCACTTATTGCTAGATTTCTCGAAGGTGTTCGGGTCAGGAGGCTCGTCGGAGCGATCCACCGAAAGCGGAGGCTCCCCCTCCCCCGCCCCTCGTCGGTATTGAGTCTGCAAAACGGGAGGACGCGGCGCAGAAGCCAGAAGGTGGAGTTCCCTGTCAGGTACCTGATTCCCCGCGCTGTGACGAAGAGGTAGAGGAGGAGAGGTCTTCGACCGGTAGCCTAAGTCGAGAAGCAGTCCCTAAAGAGGCACCCGGGGTCATTAGCGAACGGAACATTTATCCTTGTCCCTCGTTTCTTCTCTTTCTCTTCTCTGCGGTCGGGTGTTCGCACTTGATTCGCCGTCGGTATCAACGGGTGCCAGGCAGGAAGACCCGTATTATCGAGTCAATTGTCTCTCTCACCCTCCTCCCCCGGGCCAGTTCAGCTGACTATAAAATCATTATCACCCGTTACTCGACGTCGTGGTCGTAGTGGCTGGTGTTGCCGGTGCCGGTGCCGTCGCTGCCGCCGCCGCCGCCGCCGCCGCTGCTCTTGGTCACTTCTCGTTCGACGTTGAACGCTCGATTATCCCATTAATACCGACGAGTCCGTGCGTCCATCCGTCCCGTCGGATCTTTAATTATTTAAATGCAGAGCAACGCCGCGGATCCGACGTGAAGGGTACGCGGCGCGGACTCGCCAAAGTCAGGGGCGGACCACGCTCCCCAGCCTACGGACTCGTTCAACCTCCGTGCTCCTCTTCCTCCTGTTGCGTCTTTCGAATTTTGTCTCTCTGTGGTTTTCGTTTAGATAATTGGATGTTTGGGCTCTGTTTGTTGAGATTATGAATCTCGGTGGATCCTAGGAGTGAGGATCTTTTTTTTTTCTATTTTGCTACTTGCGTCACTCGTCGCTTGAAAGGCAATAATGTGTAATTTCGACATTTATCGTGTACCACGATCCTGTAATTATTTCTTAATTACTTTGGTCCACGGTGACTACGAGATTTGAAAATCTCAAAGATTATTTCGGCTTTGTGGCTTTCGTTTAAGTAACTGGGAGGTTTTATCGCACGAGATGGAGATTAGAAATCGGTAGGTGCTAGGAATGAAGATAATTTCTTTTGTGTGCCCTGTACAACGATCCCCTAATTATTTCTTTAATTTCTTTGTCTACAGTTTCTTTGTCTGCGATCGTACTATGGTTTAAAAAATTTAAAACGTCATTTAAAAAATTTCTTGGCCTTCCTTGGTTTTGAGTAAAAGCTTGCCGTTTTGAAGGATTTCCAAATGCTACAAATAACCTAAAAAAGTGGCAATTTTTCATAGAAATTTTTTAAATCTGCTTCAGAGTATTTTTGCAGATTTCAATATCTTTTTATGTTAAATATATCACGTGTATTTTACGTACGATTTCTATTTTGATTTCTTTCGTATGTCTTATGGAAGATGAGGAGTAAGTTCGTTAAACGATCCGACCCTGTTTGTAAAATTGGTCCCGTTGGGAACGGTAGTTGTGACGTAGTTGCAACCAAGTTTAGATCAACAATGTATCCGGTAACAATCCAGTATTTATCTCAGCGAACACGTATATAGGCCAGCCTGACCCTGACACGATGACGAGCAATACCCTTCGAAGATTTGCCTCAATGATCCTTAACTGGTCGCCACGCGAATCAGAGGGTTCTCACAGCCCTCGGCTCAAGAAACAGTGACGTTCGAGATTGAGACCTCTTGATCAATCCGTAATCTCCTCCACAGATTGATTCTAAAACGCTTGGCTTTTAATCCGTCAACTGGTCCGTGTTTTCTCTCACGCGAATTTGTAGTTCGTACAGCGTACGCGACGTAATTAACATTGGAAAATCACGGGACGTCTAACAGCGGGTATCACCCGAAAAACGAATATAGAAAATTTCAAACGAATCATCTCTCTAATCAAATTAATCGCCGCGTAAATGAATAAGTTAATCGAATACATCCATGTCGATTCGTAACTTCGACGCGGTAATATTATGAAATTACAGGTTGTGTCAGGTTGCATCATTTGTAATTCCACGAGAAATCCTTAAATTTCAAACGAACATAAATATTGGTTCGTCGTTCGAACGACGAATCAACTTATTTTTCCCTCGGCCAACGGAGTAATCGCCAGGTTATCGCGAAATGTAATCGAAAAACGTTGCACCAAGCAGTGCTCAACGCGCGACGACAGATTTATTTGAGCGCAAGTACAGCGAACAACGAAATAATAAACAGGATCAACTAGTGCACGGTAGGACGATCATGACGCGCGTTGCCATAACCATAACGGGTATAGACCGCGGCCGATTGCGGGTATCATTAAGCGACGACTTAATGAGCGAGGCGTGCCGGACGTGGGAAGTCGCCTATCGTACTGTAATTATCGTGCTGTAATAGCGATCGAAAATAGGAGTGGACTCCCTCACGTGATCACGATGATGGTCATGCTTCGCCACTTTCGCGGCGGCCGGGATTGTTTTCTGCAATTGCGCCGATTGTTCGCGCCGATTCTAACGTGGGAAAAAACACCGACCGGAATTTCCCTGCTTTCCCTTCGTAATTTCGTTCGTTAAGTTGTTTCGTATTTTGGAAATATCAACGACTGACGTAGCGCTCTTCAATTTTGGACGGAATCGTTCTAATTACGACGTAATACGTGATATATTGCAATAATACGTTGAGAACGCGAAAAAGTTATCATCTGATTCGAGAAAGGAAACGATTTTATCGATCTGTATTCGAATTTACTCTCTTTCGACGTAGAATGTGATAACGTAAGACGTGCAAAAGACTGGAACTACCTAAAAATTAATTTTAAATTACGATTAATTAATTTTACCGATCCACATTCGAATTTATAGATTTATTCTCTTTCGTTGTAAGAATCGATGCAGAATATGACGCGTACGGAGAACTGGAACTACTTAAAAATGATCGAAGAAATTAATTTCAAGTTAAATCTATGTACATATGTAAGTTACGTATAGGCATTGGCGACACGACGTGCAAGTTAAATCTATTTACACACAGTCTACCCTATTTCCCTCTCTCTAATAAGATAAAACACTGTTCTCCTTTTGATAACTTCGGCACGTAACTTAATTACACCTTCGTTTCACTCGGAGAGAAAAAAAGGACCACCATAATTCCGATAAGAAACGCAACCAGATCGTACTATAATAAAAGTAGATGCCAGGGCGATTAAAAGAACAGAACGGGCAAGGGGACACATCCTTCGACATCCAGTTTGCCATTCCGTTCGGTTTGTTCCCTCGGAAAGAGACGCCACGTCGGCGGATTAGGTCTCGTTAGGATATCGCGGAGTCGTTAAAAATAATTGTCAGCCGGATAATTAAGGGGTGGAGGGCACAGCCCCGTTCGCGAAGGGAAAGAAGAAATCATTTCCATCGTCTGTTTCTTACTAGACCTAACCCTCTGCAACCTCTTGTATTTGTCTTCCTCGTTTTTCTTTTTCCTTCGCTCTCTCTCTCTCTCTCTCTCTCTCGCTCTTTTTTGCTTCTTTTTCTTTTTTTCTTCTGCTCCCTTCTTATTCGCGAGACGTACATAACGTCGTCTTCTCGTCAATCTGCTTACGTTCCTCCTCGAAACAGCTCTTTATCCGCGGCTCGTATTTTGTTAGCACATCGTTAGGAAGCCCAGAAGGGGGTGCACGATCCTTAACCATCGGAGGGTGAACGGGGATCCTCGATTGACGACCGAGCGCGGCTTGTTACGCAGATCAGACGCACTCGGAATCCAACTTCTCTCCCTTTTTTTTCTCCATCTCTCCTTTTTTTCCCCCTTTGATTTCAAACGAACCTTCGCTTGTTTATATTCCCGCTACACGTTTCGGCCAGAGTGTCTGGTCATCGAATTTAGATTATAACGCGGATAGCTCGCTTTTTAAATCGGGACGCGATTGAACAGGGTTATTTGAGCCATTGCGTCTTAAAATTCCATCCTGAACTTTGCAACAAACGATCAAAGTTGTGTTACGAGCAGAGTGCGGATTCTTGAGAAATTTATCGTTCCGAGAATTAACGAAATACGTAACTTTAGAATAAATAACTTTAGAAGAGTAAATAACTTTAGATGTATCGAGAATAAAACACTCATTGCAATATTTAACGGGTGAAACAAATTTTTTTGGGTTATTCGTGAAAATGTAAAACGCAGGTAACGAGAGAATGAAAAATTATAAAATAATAATTGTATAAGAAAAAAATACAGCAAGCACAGAATAATACACATACTTGCTAAATTATAACAGCCGCGATTGAGGATGTTGTTGTTGACCGAACAAATTTTTCTTTCGATAAACGGAAGTAATATCATCGTAAAAAAGGATGGTCGTCTACGAGTTAAATAATTCACTCACGAAAACTGCTCACAACCAAATTTGAGGAATCACGCTTCTCGATCGAACTCAAATTTGCACAAGTTTCAAGTGGTCCTATCTCGTTGGACTGCAGACCAAACCTTACAAAAGCATCCACGTAACTCACTAATGCCAAGGCAGTCGAACGACCTTGCTCGTTCGTACGCTGCTTCCTCCGCTTCTTAGTTGTTTAATCGTTTTATAATGAAATTAGCGGACCAGAAATTACAGGAATGGATTACGTAATAGGATTACGTCGTTAATTGAATAGAGCGGTTTGCGCACGGACTTGTAAGAGAGATAGAGAGAAGACGTATTTTGTTGTGTTTGACAAGAGTAGTTCGTTTCTTACATTATCGAATACATTTTCTTGCAAAACATTTGTTGGTTGATGTTTTGTTTGCTTTAATTCTTGCATTTATTGGAGTGAGACTTTGATTTGACGAATGAACAAAAAAGGAAAAAATGCATAAATGTTTGTAGACTCAACATTGGACGACTTAAATGAATTTGTCAGCTTACGTTGCGAACTTTTGATTTGACAAGATTTTATTGTAATGCTTTTTTCGAAAATCTATTTAGACTCTTACGTGAGTACTTCTTTTTTTAAGAATGCGATTCTACGTTTTCAGTTTCAAAGGAAACGACCAAGAGCCAAAGAGTTTACAAGAGGAAATACGGGACGATTCATCACGCGCGTTACGGAAATTCGATTTGTAAATTTGTCAAGATCGAAAGATTTCCCACGATCATCTGTTAATCGCACGCAATCTTAATCTCGTGCTTTCGGTATTTGTAACGTTTGAAGTATACCGCGGCTCGAATTAACGAGAAAAATGAAATCGAGTTAGAGAAAGTTGTTTACAACTCTCATTCCGTGTTCACTCCACTTTCTGCCGATCTCATATTAATTTAGTACAGCGTCTGATTCCCCGTATAATTTATCCCGTAATTTCGAGCACCTGTGTCTCGACCTGTAATCGTCAACAATCTCGCGTATGCGCCGATTAATGTTCGTAAACAATTTTAATTAAACTTTCACGAAATATGATATATTTACTCACGATTTTTTTACATACTGTGCCTCGGTCGACAGAGAAGAAAAAAGAAGAGAGTTACAAATTACATAGAGTTTTGTCATTCGTGAATTAAAAAATCGTTGGATTGAAAAATTCAGCACGTGTAATTTCACAAAGTTGTCTCAAGGAGATACAAATACGATCATTAAAGCAGTTAATCATTATAACCGTAATTTAAAATAAATAACTATAATTGCACGGTGCGTTTGCAGGAACATGAGCATGAGTTGACATGAGAAATCATCGTACGCGAAATATATATGCTGTCCACTCTAATTTAATTTAACCCTGCGCCACGGTGAAACGATCGGCCGCGCAAGCTGGCGATTCTTTCTCTCGCAAACTTTACAAATTTTCCACATTTTTGCGACAAAGTGGCTCAATGATTTTCAAACAATTAAAAATAACCTCTCCTCCACTGTTTCGGGAGGGAAAGAAATTTACAAATCGTGGTATTTAACGAACAATTTTCAAAATAACTTACTCGGCGACAAACCCGCGGATTGACGATAACTCGAGAAACGTGTTTAACCAAAAACGGAAAGAACGAAGAAACAGAGGTACACGGGGCGATTCTCGTCTCGGTGGAAACCCCGAGCTGGCGAGGAGCGCGAGCGCCGGGGGTGGCGTCGTAAATATTAATGCGGCCGCGCCGGGGCTAAAGAAAAATATTTGAATAATAATTATCGAGGCACCCTCGTTCCTCGTTATACCAGGTACAATAAAAAGCTCGGGCTGCAGAAGGAAGCGTGCGCGAAGAGACGGGGTCGCGACGAGAATTTTCTAATTAGAAGGATTCGACTCTGGCCTCGCTCCCCTCACCACCCCCCACCCGCGAACAATGGCCCGAGCGAACGCCCAGCGAAACACTCGAGCAGAGATTTTAATATCGAAGCCTTCGTTTATTTATCACTCCCTTATTATCCTTGCCAAAAGGGAAAGCGAAAGGTATCCCTCCGGAAGAGGAACGAGGATAAGCCGAGCAGAAAACAGAAACTTCTTCTTCTTCTTCTTCTTCTTCTTCTCTGATTCTGAGGCGAAGTTTTTCTTCCGTAAGGTTCTGTAATTTACGGTTCGAGCAAAGGGGATAAGAAAACAATCCCCAATTAACGATTATCCGAAGTATCCCCCCTTCCCTCCCTCTTCCCCCGATTCTACGTTGGTCGGTTTATCATCCGCGAGATCGATGAGATGCGTTTTAATTTATGCACCAATAAGGAAGTCCTTGGTGGAACTTGTTGAGCCGGTAATCGATACCGCGAGCTCTAATTAGTGGGCTGGAAATCGTTAGCGAAGATTTTCGAGAGTTCGAGCTTCTCGGTTGTGTCTTTCGACTCTTGCGAGTGTTCTCCTTTCAGTTTTGTAGTTGATTCGTTTGTAGTTTTATTTGTTTTAATTTAATTCGCGTCGTGATACCTTTTTTTGTGATTTAAGGTACAACATTGGAGAAGTTCGAAAGAATTAGTGGTGCTCTTGTTGTTATAAATTTCTGTCAAATAACGAGACGTCTTGGGTAGAATTTTAGTGTAAATTCATCTTGGAATTTGCATCTTCTCACGACGAATCAACACTCTCATGACGGAAGTAAGTCATTTGTTTCTCGAAAATTGAATACTACACACTCACGAAGTAAAACTAAGGAATTAACAGGTTCGGATAATAAATAATGAAATTATTAATGATTTCTATTTCTCTCACGAAATGAGAGCAATTGGAAGAAGCTTAGAAATCGTCCAATTCCCTAAAAAAAAGAAAACCTCTACCTGCAACAGAATGAAATTTTCAGAACTCGAAACTGTACACTTCGAGTGCAAGAGACAAATCGGGGAACCAAGAGGAAGAAATCTTTGCGTGTAAAAATCCAATCGGTCGAACGTTCGGGACTGGAAACTGTTGAGTCGACCGCGAACCGATGTCACCGATATACGTCGAAATTAAGAAATAAAACGGCCAGTTGCAGGGCGTGCGATGCAAGTGCTTCGAGGCGTTAATTGGATGAACGATGTTAGTTATCACGGGAAACGGAGATTCGCTTGGCGCACAATAGGGTCTTCTCCTTTCGACTTCGCGCCGAAGAAGATCCCGTTGTAACCGGGCATTAAACCTGTCCGCCGATTGGTCGATCCCCGGGACGCGACACCGACACGTGATTAGAGTAATTAAGTAGGGGTTCCGCGTGGAAGTGGAGCGTTAGTGTTTCCCAGAGGGGATTAAGAAACCCTATCGAGATGGCGACCGGTACCCGTATAATTTAAATTCGCATTCACGTGTGCTCCGACGAGGGGCTCTTCAGCTAACTTTCGCCTCCGGGGTGCGAGTTGACCGCGCGAATTTCATCCCTGTCGATCGTATTCGTTTTCTCTTCTCCGTGCGATTGGATATCGTCATTTTTGGTTCCTTAATGGATAGTTTGTCGTTCGTTGGTTACTTAGGAAATTCGAATTTTACTCGAGCGACGATATGAGAGTAATGCGATGGAAAGTTCGGAACGAACGGAGAATTTGGCAAGTTAATCCAGTGCAGTTTAGAATTGTCAAATGCCTTTCTTTTCATCTTTTTCTTCTTTCGTCGTGCGATTCGATCACACACAGAAATAGAAACGTGGGGCACTCGCGGCAATTTCTCTAGTTTGACACAATCTGGAACGAAGCTCGCCGGACGGTGGGGAGCAGGGGGGGTAAGAAACTGGGACGTCAGATTTGTCTGGTAAGATTAAGAAGCCCTATCGCGATCAAGACACGAGCGTGTAACTATTAGACGGCCCGATGCCGTAATGAGGAATGAAGATTTCCATTCTCGAGATACTCGCCGAGCGGCTCGCGATTGCCGTTCGATTTCAAATCGTAATAGTTGCACCTCTGCGCTCTCCGGACAAGCGTGTCGATAACGAAGAGGAACGCTCAGAAACTGGCGAAAGCGCGGAATATGCAAAGGTTGGTCGGTGAGTTCAAAGGGACTGGTCGGAATAAATCAAACGGGGGGGACCCGGCGGTACGTGGTTTCGTTCTTTCCTGCTGGTTCTCTGACAGTCATTAGGGTAATCAACGAATTAGCGTTTCCGCGCTAAGAACCGGGATAAGGTATAAGGAGTTGGGAAGGACAAAGTGCGTCTCGACACGCGATCCTCCGAAACTGCGAGCGGGATGCACGCCCCGAGATACCGGAACTCTGCTTTCACCGTGATTTCCTTTTTTTTAGTTCTATTTCGCTCGCTTTCTATAAATTCCGAACGGAAGGTTCGAGAACGCGTTTGGGAGAAGGTTTTTGAAATGTAAATTTTTGCAAATCAACTCGGAATTCGTAATGTTAGATAACTACGTACGTAGAGGCGTTTATCTTGTTTCTCGCGCGCTTCGGTAATTCGGGAAACACGCGTTAGACGTTGTAACTTTTGAGAGTAACGATGTGACTTTTAGAAAGATCGTCGGATCATAGGTTTTCGGATATCGTAATTAGAGATTTAACGAGCTTTCATAATTCTCAGATATGGCTTTTTTGCGGGAAAGGATTGGATCTTTTTGGATATAAAAATATATATAGGATTAGATCTTTCTGGATATAAAATATCCAAAGTAGAGTATCTAGGTTATAATACTCATTGTTAGTAGCGGAAACAGATTTCTGCCTATCTTCCATTTGTTTAATTGCATTCATAAAATTTTATTTAAGAAAATTTACTTTTGATGTACTTTTTCTTTAAATCCGCCTTCTCCTATTGTTGTGTTCGTTAACAGCATTTATTCACAACTTATTAATAATCCGGAAGGACAGCTCAACCGAGAGGAACGAGATTGGAAGATTAAACTGTCCCGCAGCGTGTAAGAACAACGGGAGACATTATCTCAAGGGTGGCAAAAGTGACGAACCGTTTCCGGTCCGGGGTTAAGCAGCATTTAATTAGCAACAGTTAACACAGTCGTCTATCGTCTTGGTCAATTTCACACGCGAGCGTACCCCTTATGGACACGAAACGAACGATTCCGTTCCCGGGGCGTGAAAAACACGATGAGATAGTTCAGCTCTCTGACCACGTGGGTTGGTTTATCTCGGAGAAAGATCTCTCAGGACACAGCTCGAGCAAATTCCTTTCTCGAGGGTTCCTTCGCGAGGGACTAAAAAAAGAGAAAAAAGAACTCGTCTTCGCGTGTACTCAAGGTTCTATGCCATTAACTTTAATGCCCCGTCTTAACTTTAATACCACGGAATTAAATTGTTTACATAACACACCGTAAAGTACCTTGATACATTTTTCCTGCAATTTCGTGTTCACTGTTTCGCAAAATTTCACCGTCCTTTCTGCGTACGGAACTAAATATCGAATGATTTATGTTCTTAATGCACATACGTGGTTCTGTTTGAAAGTTTAAATCATGGTAGGTGTAATTTCAAAATATTTTATATATGATCAGACGTGAAGTCTATTTCATATTTTTTTAAAAATTCCAAGGAAACCTATTTAAATTATTCTCACGGAAGTATTACGTTCGAATTACGCTTGTATCAACGAAATCTGCAAATGTACATAAAGATCACAAGGTATAGTACATTTCCAACCTGTACAGGTGACAAAATAAAATACTAAAATTTCTTTCGTTTTTTTTCTCTAAAAGAAAAAAAAAAAAAAAAAAAAAAAAAAAAAAAAAAAAAGAGAGAAACTCGGCAAAAAAGAAAAAAAAAAAAAAAAAGAAAGAAAAGAAAGAAAAAAAACGCGAATACAAATAAATTGCAATTAAAATCACCGCTTAATTCGTAACGGATTGTCTTCTATCGCGGTGCCGTCGACTTCCGCCTGTTTAAGGGATCCTCGGCTTTAAGCCTTTAAGCACCTGACCATAAAGTCACTGGTAATTGTCTCGGTGAATCTGAGCGACTCACCCTCGCCGACTGGCATGCAAATAACTCGGGGTTAGTTAGCTAATGGGGTTGCCGGTGGCTCGATGCCCGTTCACAGAGTTCATTCATTAAGGGGTTGATGGTTTAATTGCCAGCTCGCGCAGCATCGCTGCCACTCCCCAAAAGGAGTCACCGGAATCATCCTCTCACTCTCCGCTGCCTTTTCCTCTCTTCCTCCGCAATTCCTGGCTCGTCCATCTAGTTGATCTCTAGAGCAACAGGTTGCAACAGGAGATGTTTGTACTTTGCTTGTCCTCTCTCTTTCTCTCTCTCTCTTTCTCTGTCTCTGGTAGGGTACACAGGGTCCGACTCCAACTCGTTTACGCCTTGAATTAAACGGCCGAGCCGAGCATTAATTAATTGTCCCAGGCCGGTTGTCGGGAACGACGACAGGAAGGGGAAGAGAGACCTTCCGACGGGGTTAATCGTCGAGCACGTCGTTAACGCGATCCTTTCTGCCCTTCTGCGTGGACGAGAAGGTATCCTGGTTTTTAATGAGTGATCGCCGTGTCGCTTTCCTTCGTTCTCTGATGTTTAACTTTTGAATAGACAACGAAGTAATTTCTCTAACGAAGTAGAAATAATTATTCACATCTGCCATAATTTCTACATACGTTTATGGAAAATTTGGAGATGTAGGAACGCACGCAATGTATACTATGCGGAAATGCACAAAATATTCAGAGTAATATATAATATTTCTTGTGACGTTTAATAGATCGAGTAGTTTTCTACCTGGTTTTATAAATCATCTTTATAAAAATGCAAAATTGCATGAACATCCTACACGTAACAATCTTAGTCAGATTTGAATAAATAAAACTCGATCTGAGTTTCTACTAATTATTTGTGCCTACGATTTGTACACCTGTCATTCGTTGGCAATATTTGTAGACGATATATTTATTAGTTCTGCAGCATAAAATCGCATGAACTTCTAGTTTACGTAGTTCATCGGATCAATGTCGTAGGAAAATCTTGTAGACTTGTAGAAACAGAAGAAAACCGCTCACATTAGCGTAACAAGGTATAATATCATACTTCTCTGACAGAACCAGTCTGCACGCATGCACCTGCTAGGTGCAACCTATAGTTAATTTCAACATGTTTGCAATGTTGATTGCTTCCGAACTTTCGAAATCTTTCGACACTTCGTTAGTGCAGCCATATAATATCGCGTAACGACAAAAAATTGACATTTAACATATTAATAAGTAGCATTTCCTGATAACCTTTTTATAGAAAAATCCAAGTCACCTTATTTTATAATATAATCCAGAACGGAATGGATAAGATTCGAGATTAATTTAAATCGTTGCGGTCATACATCATATGTCATATGTTTTACTAATGAAATTAAACGTAGCACAATTTGAAGCGATAAATCTATCGTCGTGCTTCTTACGGATCTCAGAAATATTAACAGACTTGTATTTATATTATTTACATTTGAAATAGGACTTGGAAATAAAGATTTTTTTTACGATTTCAAACGATTGTGGCAAGTACTCTGCTTTTATCACTGAAAGTGATTTTAGTGGAGGTAACCCAGAAAATCGGGTGCAACGCTAATGCAACGAAAATTAGCGATTGGTTGATTTGGGTCACGTGATTCGTGAGGGGGCGTGGAGTAGACCTCGAGCAGGAGTGGCGTTGTCTGGTACTGATCGCGCCTGCAATTTGTTTTCTATCGATTCAAATGAATATAATTTGCACATGAATAAAATTTTACGTCTTCATTTCCTAGTCAGAACAGTTGCTTCTGGGAGACGAATTGAACTTGGGGTACAAGTCGTGCAGTTTTTTAATTTTATCTAATTTTATTTCGTATAGGTACATGAAATCCGCGGTCTACTTATCAGACTCGAGACTCGCGGTAATAAAAATTACTCCAGATTTTTCATCAATAATCATGAAATAAAGGGAAACGTTTTTTCTCTTGTTTCTCTCTCTTTCTTCCTCAGGTCGTTCTTTCTTCTCGTTGTACATGAAGGTAACGACTATACAAATTTTCACTATTTGTATGCGACACCGCGACACTGTCGACGTGGGTCGACGTGAATTATCGCGAGTGTCAGACCTTACGGCCCGTCTGTATGAATGGTTTAATTTAAGGTCGCTGATTCAATTCCTGGTAGAAGAAACGCGCGTTCTCGTAATAGTAGCTGAAACAACAGAGCCCAACAGGGAAATGCAGAAAGAACGTTTCATTGAACTCGATAGCTCCGTTATTTTCTTGTTTCATTCGATTTTTACTTGTATATGTTTCGTTTGATTTTTCAAAACAATACCATTCGAGGCTTCAAACACTTTAAATTCAGTCTTTGCAGTAGAGTTTAAATAATAATAATTTAACTTGTATCGAAGATATAAAATTTGTTCAAGAGGAATTAAAGTGCGAAGAATATATAAAAGTTTGTAATCCGTCATTTACGTTTATTTAAAAAATTATTTGAATGTTTAAAAAATGAGTCATTGTAGATGTAGAAAGTTCAACTCTTAACAAGTTTAGTAAAACGATGCAACAATAATGGAACTTCTCGTTCGTTTCTTCGAGACATCCAGGGGAAGAGCAGCTTTTCGGGATTGAAGATAACCGATCGCATAAACGGACGATGTGCCGTGGATGAAAATGGTCGTGGTTAGGGTAGAAATCCAGAAATTCTCATCTGCGCGATCCGGTCGGTTCGGAGGTAGCGCGAGGAAACGCGAACGATGCTCCGTGGGCGGGGATGATTTAGTAATGAAGATATTAACGGAGCGAGAGCGCGCCACAGAATACTGAGATTCAACTATCTAACAGCTGACATAACTCACGTTTATGACTCGACGCCGGTTGCTTCCACTCTCGCAGGTCTGCGGACCCTTTTTCTTTTCGTACACCCGTTACGTCGTGGGCAATTAATGCCCGAATCGCTGGGGAAACGTTTAGTCTGCGGTCTCTAGACGCGGCACCGGGGATGTTTTTATGCCTTCTGCAATTACGCTGGATTAATTTGACGACTTGATTAACTGGCCGAGAATGCCTTTGTTTACGATCGAATCGAACACGTTTACGGGCTGCGTTTAAGCAGTGATACTCGAAATTGGAGGATGTAGAAATTTTTAATGACTCGTTATTACATCGTGGAGCTAATTGTTATTTGGAATTGGCGCGAATGGACGTGTAAACTGGCATTTGGTGTATATTGTGTTTGAGAAAATTTTAATCTTTCAGATTTTTGTTACGACTTTGAGATTTGGTTGTTCTTTCACGAGAGAGCTGATCTTTTTAAACTAAGAAATTTTGTACTATTTAATACGTTTTTGTTACTTTCAAGGTAAAAAATTGTTTCGTAAAAAATCTATGCATAAAAATATTGCAAATTTTTCAAATAATTTAATATTAATTAAAATTTGTTAAATTTATTAAATAAATTTATTATTATTAAAGACTAAAGTAATCTGCATTACGTACACACAGTCTTTGATAATATTTCACAAAATTTACGAACGATTAAAGTTTAAATTCACATTGAAGAATTAAATCTCAACTTCCAAGGTTTTAAACGTTTCTAAATATTCTCCACGAAAATATAGAGATAGAAAAATTTGCAGTCGTCGTGTCTTAGCGAATGTAGATCTTAATACAGACTGTTTCCCTTCTT
>KQ435904.1:148973-160765 GCA_001276565.1 Melipona quadrifasciata
GAAAGAGAGTTTCAGAAAGTTTCTTCTGCCATTGGTCAACAAGTTTCTTTGTTCCAAGTTCTTCCGTCCCTGCATAAAACCGGCGACAGTTCGCGAGAAAAAAGTCGCAATAAACTATTGAGACACGGGTATATTTCGTGAAACGACAACCGACAGGGCCACGACACGTAACACGGCAGCAATGTGTTCCACGACTTTCTCTTTCACGGACTATTAAATAAATAATTGCCGTGTTGTAATTGCTCGCAGAGATTCGAATTCGTTATGAATTTGCCACTGCTCGATCGTAAATGTTGCATTGCATTGCGGTTGACACATTATGGGCGGCATTTCAGTTTCTTGAACATTTATTCGGTCTTGGTTTTACTCTGAACGTGAAATTTAGAGCGTATCTGTTTTGGCAACTTTCCTAAATTTTGCAAAACGAATGATATGATTCTGATCTTTATTTTAAAAATTTTAATTTCAAATAAGTCTCGAATCTCACAGTTGTAAATTTTAAATTTTTAATTGCAGATTTTACATAAATTTGCATAAAGCACTGCTAAAAGGTGCAAGTTGCTATTTAAACAATTTGGAATATCTGTCACGGAGTATCAAGAAATCAAACGCTACGCAACGATCGTAAAATTTTTTGGAATCCATGCCAGACGAAATGCAATAAAATAAAATTTTTCTTACGACGCGTTCGCTGTCTTGTAATTCTCTATATACGTAGTAACCTACTACTTGCAGCATTTATTCTCAGAAACTCGTTATCTGGAAAAGTTTTCGCCAGTTTCTTATTAAGTTTAGCACTTTACAGCGATATTGAAACAAAATATACCTAACTCACGTGGCGGAGGAATATTTTCGAAAATTTCCAGCTGGTTACGCTGTCGGGCTAAACGAACCAGCAGAGGCACATTAAAAGTAATGTAGTATACCTTTTCTTCCACCAAGAGTTTCCATTTACCAGAGAATCCAAGGTAAAATGGTTACTACTCGTCTGGCACAAGCAAACACATCAATACGCCGGCTACGATAGTATCTACAGACAAGTCAAACACGTGCGAATGCGTGCCATGTAATTTGCGCACAGTTATCTACGCTATCACGTGTACCGTCATCATCGTCGCTTTCAATTAAACGATCCATAATAAATGCATCCACATCCGCCTATGATGGAACGCCGATTATCCAGATTTTATCGATGTCTTTTCGCGTCTTGGATTCGTCAAATTTTCAATTAATAAATCGATACGAGTTTTCTTTTCTCTTCTGGATATATCTTTAGAGAAATTTTCCAATAAATATACAAAAATTATATTTTAAAGTAGTTCTTGAGCAATTTTAAAGTTTTTAAAACAAATGTGTATCGAAGGTTTTTTACTTGTTACTGAATTTTGCCTGACCATCAGTTTTTCAGAGACACATTTTCTGCACAATGACAATAAGAGGTAGAAATAACCTAATGGTCAAGGGTTAACGACACGCACAGTATCGATTCTCCTCGATCCTTCGTCTAAGAGTTTCATCCAGATAATCGACGACCAGAATTTCGTTCCGAACCGAATTGAATATGAACACCTATTCGTCCAGATAACCAGCGTTCTACCATTACGACGTAGATCATTGTTCTTCGCGCGTTTGTGTCTATCTGCACGCATAAGTTTGAGTAATGTATTCATCGTTGTTACTGACCTGTTGATGGCCAGGACGCGACTGAGGCTGGGAGAGAACCTGGCCTGCATGGTCTACTTGCACCGCTGAAACTATCACAAGCATTTGGTGTTTTATTCGGTCGTGATGTGTTTCCTTAATTCTGTCTTTTTTCTTTTCTCTTAATTTTTCACGCAAGGAATGAAAATTTCGAAACACAAAAGGAAACGAGGGTCAGGACCAAATCCGCGATGATAAATGCACGAGAAAAACCGCGGGAGCGACTCTACTTCATCCGACTAAAATTATAATTCAGAAATCTTCTGAGTAACTCTTTCTGTTCGAAAATTCTGAAAGAAAAGAAAAGAAAAGAAAAAAAAAAAAGACTAAATCTCTTCTTTTCGATTAAAATTGAGATTGCTAGCTCGAGAGATCGACAGATCGGAAAGAAAGGATCAGTCGTCGTGTGATTTTAGAAATCGAATTGGAAAGAAAACCACAGAGCAGGCCAGAGACTCTCTTTCGCCTCGGAAACCGACGCCTTCGTCGCCGTTTCGCCGTAGAATTCTTTTTTTTTTTTTCCTTTTTTACAACCGTCTCACTTTGTCTGTCCGCGAACACACACACATACACACGCACACTCTCTCTGTGTTCGCTTTTTCGGCGGGCTCAGGCACGAACCGCGATAAACATCGAGAACGTTGATCGTTCAAGTAGTCGAGATCAATAATATCGTTGCTGGTGGGTCACGTTATGGTCGATTGTTTCGTTGCTGGCACGCGGAGGCCGGTTTAGTACCGCCGTGGAGTACTTTCGTAAAGCGTGATTTATATTTCGTAGGAAAGCGAGGTATCGAGAGTATCGAATGCGCCGATGGCGAGTTACGTAGGTGCAGCGCTTGATAAGCGTGAAAGTTTATGCCACACTTCCAGGCTCGATTGTTTTTCATGTCACTTTCTATTGTACGAGCAGTTTCCTTTTTTTTTTTCTTTCTTTCTCGTCCGTTTAATTGACTTGTTACTCTCTGGTCTCAGCCTAGTTGACCGGTCAATTCGTTCACCGATCTACGTGCCTGTCGGTTTACGACAATAGAGACGTATTTTTGTGAAATACATTCACATTTTACGTTCACAAGCAGCCAGTTTCGTACGAAAAATGTTTCGATTCCGATTTTAGTACAGTTTTTCTGATCGGGTTGATTCTCTCTTAGTTTTCGAAAAATTTCAACGCATTTACGAATTTTTCACTGTATCCATCTATCGAAAGGTCTTCGACACGAGTAAAAATTCACTCGAAGAAATCACGATCACGTGGAGAATGAAAAATTACAAAATGAGGAACACAAACATTACAAATGCAAGAAAAATTTCATGATAATTTCTGATGGAAGCAGATGTAGTATAGAATCTCACGATATCGAGATGGAATATCTACTTGATCATCGATATTGTTGTTCCTACGGTGGAGGATAAACGCCACGGCGAGTATTATTAAAATATCGTACGTATAATTTCTTACATCGTCGCACAGTAATAATAGCAGTGCTCTCGCGTAAAGGGTAGGGGCAATTTGCAGTTACATTTAAACAACCTAAAGACACTGAGGCGTCGTCATTGCGACTGACCACCGTGCAATTATGACGCGATAAACCATATAATTAATTAAGAAAAAATCAAGGGAATCGCACGCACCGGCGAATTATATTTTTTTCCTTTTACGAACTATGCAATGTGCGTAAAGAGTTCTATAAAGTATATATATATATATATATAATGACGGTGTCGGGGCGTTATAGTTTTGCCTGTACGACGGGTGTTTCGTAAATCTTTGGCTCTGTACAAGGGAAATAATTCACATCGGGGTCGAGTACAACACTGTAGTTGAGTATCGGCACAAGGTAACGCGCAACCCATAATTAACATGGTTATAAGCGCGGTTTGCGCGCGCATAAAATCGCGAGCTCGTCGAAGAATGTTAATAAACCGCGTTACGCGTCCAATCGTTTCAAGTTGGAGGCTCGAGCTCGTCGGATGTGATTTCGTTGCTGCACGAGGGAAGGAAATCGTGCACAACCATCGAATCGTTCTCACGAAACGCACCTATGTCGGCTCGAAGAACGCGAGACCTAACGATCGATCGTAACATCGACGGATGTTTAATGATACGGAAAGAACGAAATCGATTGCAAATGAAATATCGAGTGTCATTACGTTTACGGTCGGTTATAAAGCGTGGAATTATCTTTCCCAATTGCGATTTAACTTTTGTAGAGTATGCTCGGCAGAATGATTAAAAATTAACTCGGCACGGTATCCAGAAATGTGCAGGGCATTTTGACGAGTATCTTGAAGATTCTTTGATTCTTTTGACCCTCGACTGCTGTTAAAAATGGTCAATGTTTCACCTATAATACATGTGAGATATTTTGAAGTTACTTTACTCTTCTTAGAGTTATAAATATATACAGGAGATGTTATGAGAGATGTTTCGGTTTGTCGCAACGTCGTTTTACTTTTACAAAATGAGTTTTCGTAGTAAAAAATACGTACGTTTCGCCAAGAAAATTAAGAGGGTACTGCAATAGACGTACAGAATGTTCAGTAACATCGATGCTAAAACTATCCTAAAAAAAAAGAAAAAGAAAAAATGAAAAAAAAAAGAAAGAAAAGATGCAACAGGATGCAACAAGGATCGAGAAAAAGCGCGTGGAATTACGATTGCGTGGTAGTAGATGGAGGCGGGCGATCGCGGCGCGGCCCGAAAACGGGGCCCGGAGAGCCGTTTCATCAGCTCGTCGTTTCCGTAAATCATGCGAGAGGCGTCCTTTCACTTTTATTCCGCGGCGTGCCGAAGGAGTGAGAGAGGGAACGGGGGGGAAAAAAAAAAGGTTCGAAAGAAAGCGTGGCCAAAAGAACGAGGACAACGGGCCAGCGGAGAGCAGCTCTCGGGGCAAGAAAAAAGGCGGTCGGGGTCCTAGGGGGAGATCACGAAACCAGCAGGGTGATCCCGCGATGGAATTTAGTTAAACAGTCGTCGTTGGAGACGACGAGGACGAGGACGTTGCTTCGGGGTCCACCCGGGTGCTTAATAAAAATCGAAGTTGTTGGTTGCTTCTCTCTCTTTCTTTCTCTCCGCCGCTGCCGCCGCCGCCCCCTCTTCCCCCTGCTCTCTCGAATCCCTCACTCTCACACGTCCCATGTCGACGAGAGGAGAGAGAAAAGGACGATCGAAAAGACCGAACGAGAAGAGAGAACAAGAGGGAACGAACCACGACGGTACCCTCACGGACTCACGGACGTGTGTTCCCCTTTACACGGATTTCACGGGGAAGCGTGTGTTCCCTCCGGCTACACGTGTGTCCCTCCTCGTGTTGTTCCGCGATGCTACACGCGTGTATATGCACACATTCACGCGTGCACGTATATCGTGTTTCCATTTATGTATGTGTGTGTGTGTGTGTGCACGTCTGTTTCTCCGTCTGTTTGCTGCGCACGTTGGAAGAGCGCGAGGTGCGCGCGAGAGAGCGCCCCTTCGGCCACGAGTACGGTAGCGATACGTTTCTCCGACAAATAAATAAAACGAAACCGTAAGCGAGGGAATAAAATGTGATTTACAACGGTGGAAAGACAATGGCCGAGGCTCCGCACGATAATGTATGCGGATGGCGCGGACTGGTACCCGGGGATACTGACTTCTGATTGGTCGTGCCCCGACGCCAGCGCTACAACGGAAAGCGATAAATAACTACGAGCAGATAAAACCTTTCTTTCTGCCTTGGGCTTAGCCTGGCCACTCTCTCGCATCGGGCTTAGCACTCGAGGCTTCTCTCTCTCTCTCTTTCTGTTCCTCTATCATCTCTCCCTTCCCTTGTCTCACCTCTCCTTCGCTTTTCTCCCTCGTCTCCCTTTTCTTCTCTTTTCTTCTTTTCTCACCCCGTTGTCTCCCGTTCCGCCGCTTCCATCGACCGATTTCGAATTGTAAAGGCCGGTTCGCACGAATCACGACACCCGCCACCGCGCGATACGCTGTCCCTTCCCTTCCCTTCCCCTTTCTTTTTTCCCTCCATTTTCACCCCTGTCTGTCCGTCTGTCGTTCGCAGATTTTTCGAAGATTTTTCTCCGTTTCTTTGGCGCAAATTCGCGGAAGGACAGAATCTTTGTCGGTGATTCGAGGAACCAGGGCTTCGCTTCCGTCCGGTTTTCGTGGAACCCGGGAGATATCGCGCGGACGGGAGTGGCTACCTCGGTGATTTGAACGGAAGATCGAGAAAGTCTCTGTCGCTCGCTTCGCCGCCGTCCAGCCGCTCGCGCTCGTCGTTTTTCTGACATATATTCGCGACTGGCTGCAGATTGTAGCTCGTGGGACGACGCAGATTTCGCGGGGGAGGTAGTTTATAGCACTGATTTGTAGTTCGGATCGTTATCTCGAAAATCTTGGCTCGTAGTTTGAGTTACCATCTAAATTCAAATTGTTTACTCGAGAAATTTATGTATCTTGGAACGTGATCGAAAGGGACAATTTTTCGTCCGTTTAATTAATAAACTGCCGTTATTTATTAATTAACAGACAACTGAGGCGATAGGAAATTCAGACGTTGATGAAATTCACTACGTGACAATCTTTCTCGTGGAGAGACACATGCGCGCAGTTGCAAGTGATTTTTATTATCAATGTCTAAAATTGCCAAAATCGATTAAATTCAGTCTCGTTTTGAAACAACGATACACTTCCAGGCCGAACATTTACTCAACCAAACGCTGTGAGCACATTCGAAACGTTTTCCATGCGATTTCTCGACGCTAATGCACGAACGCCGTCCCAATCGAGGATGTAAATTTTTCCAGCAGCTTTCCTCGCTTCACCCTCCGGGGCCATTCCGCGACAATAGAAGGGGGAGACGGTACCAAGACGATCGATCGTTCACCGACTCGAGATAGCGGCGAAACTCGAAGGGGGACGACAAAGGGACGAAGCTCGAGACTGCCTTTACAGAAATATGATATTTCTCCCCGTGGAGAGCGGCTTGTTAAAAAATATCGAAAAACGAGGGTCCGACACCCTCGGGAGAAGTTCTTTCTAATTTTCCCAACGTTGCCACGTCTTCGTCCAAGAAGACGTTGTTACACCTCTAACCATTGCCATTATAGAAGGAAAGAATAAGAGAAAAAAAAATACACACACACACACACACACACACACACATATATATATGTACATTCATTGACCATCGAATTCCGTTGAAATCAATAGAAACAGCCCGTTCAAAGTCCAACTTTCATACGCGTGGGATTTCCGGGATATACGGGGGCACGATCGAATTTCCATTTTAATCCCGCAAATGACTTTTTCTCCCCCTCCCCCACCCCCCATCGATTCGCGAGTGTTCGCGCTCAGCTTGGGCCGATAGCCAATTTCATAGAATCCCAAATGTTTGGCAACGCGTCGGGTGCCAACATTTTCCTTTCATCGATCTCTCGACCGCTACATCGGTCAGAGGGGGATTTAATTAAACATCGCGAGTTACTGGAAAAAACAGCGAGGAACGTCGCGAAGGGCGAGGCATCCGGTAGAAAGGGCTCACGAGTCAGGTCGATTTCGAATATCTCGCGCATACGACTCGGAGACTCGGCGGGCGGTAAGGGGGTATGGAGATGCAATTATTTAAAACAGCAATCACGGAAATGAAAAAGCGGATTGAATAGAGGACCACCGGGAGCTTGGACGAACATCCGAGCGGCTTCCCCAGCTGGAAAAATTCTCCAAAGGCTTTTCTTCCGGGCCGGCGAGCAGCAATGCAAACCAAAAATCAAACGTAACCGTGGAGTTGCTCGCTTTTTTTTCACTCGCCCCTCCCCCTGCTCCTCAGTTTTTCGTTCCGACGTCCTCGCTTTTAATCCCTGCCGTTTTACGTGTGTATTTGCCGTCGTTGTACGTGTGTTCTTTTTTCAGAAGAAAATTGATAAAAATTTGCGACGCGAACGAATCACCTCGTTTTTGATCGAAAGATAACGTATCAGGTACACACACGCGTCGTAATTGTCTTACCTTTTTGTTATGTTTTCTCAAATTGAGAAAAACAAAAATGAGGTATGGTTTTTTGAAACTTATTTGTGCCTCATAGAACCTTCAAAATTACACGAATCGACATTACGATTGTAATCGAAGGATCAGAGAAATTTCTTGTTTAGCTCCAGTAGTGAATTTTTTAAATTCAATACGAATACATTTGCTTCGTTACCCCTAATTGTACAGCGTGAAATCACCAAGAGCGAACGTCCTCAAATTTCTCCCTTATTCGTCGTACAAACGAATACACAAACATACATATACACACACGTGGCTCTAGCGTTTAATTTCTTTTTATTCGACAACGCGGGAGAATTGTTTGCCTTTTTTCTTGGTTCTCGTTACGTTGCCTACCATTACCGCTCTACCATTTACCGAAACCATTGTGCGCAGCTAACGCGCCGGAAAACGTAACACGCGGAAGAGATTTTTATTTGTTCGTTAGCGTGGCAACCGCGTTACTCGATTGTTCGGCCTGCTTCGTTCGTAAGGGACCGGGCTGATTAGCTCAGACCTTAGTTTCGAAGATTTTCCTTTACGACTGTCAATCGCGTTTCCCAGTGATCGTGAATTGGTCTCTTCTAGTCCCTTCTCTATTTCGTACAACGGCGATCAAATTTGGATTGATTTATTTATGCATATTAAATATTTCAAGTATGAAATTTAGTCTCACAATCAGAGATATTAAAACGCGAAAAAATTCAGGAGAAATTTATAGTACAATAAAGTATATAATACACAGACTCTTTCGTTGAAATTGAGAAATCATTGTAATTTCCGATAATACGAAATTTGTTCGTGCCTGTAGTTTTATCACAGTCATCATTCATCAAACGTCATCAATCACGATTAATTTACTTCAAAAAATTTCCTCGCTGTTCCATCGAAGACCGAATGTACAATCTCACAATGGAACAACGCAGTTTCCCTTGATGACTCTTCACAATACGCCTCTCGGTGTATACCACGCGAATCACGTTGGTGTAATAAGGGATCATCTCTGGAACGTCGAACTTTTCCAGCCAGTTCGACGCGAAATGATATTAAGTTCATTGTCGAAGCATGATCGATGGATGGTCGAACGATTACGCCGATTACGCGGACCGATCCCTGTATTTGTTCACACGAGACGGACGAGACCCCTGACCGGGGTTTGAGAACGACCTTCGCCACCTTTTCCCTCCCCTTGAATCTGCCGCCTCGGTGACTTCTGCCGCCTTTTACCCCGGACGGACCCTCTTGAAAACTGGCTGTCGCCTTTTGTGTTTGCCTCGCGCCGGCGAGAAGGCAACCCTCACCTTCCCCGCCACTCGCTATTGACCCTGATGATTGATCATTTTGATTTGATAATAGGCCGCGATAGCATCGGCCAAGAGTAGGCGCGGAGACCGCTGATAAAAAGCCTGCGATATTTTCCCAACGCTCTTTTGTAAATTAACGTGGCAAATATCGCGACTTTTGCTTTTAACCAATCATCACGTTGGCGTAAATTTGCTCCTTCTTCGCAAAGTTGAATTATTATGGTCCGACTCTTTGCTCCGACAAAGTTTTTCAAGTTTAGTTTGGATGGATTGTAATGTCATGTCAGAATAAAACGAATGGAACGAACCAGTGTATGTTGATAGAAAAATCAAGTGTACGAGGCGCTTGCGAGTGAAAAAATGGAATTCTAATGGAATAATATTCTACATTTTTGATTTTGATTGACAATCTACGTAAGCTCTCAAAAATATTTTCGTGGGTCTTCCGTTCGCGTCTTTAAATTCTAACGTCAGTTTCGCTTCTCGCGTCAAGTGAATTCACTTGAATTTCCGTGGCTAACAAACCGCGTAAAAAAGCGCTGGAACGAGGAGCTCTTCTCCCTCCAGAGGGGTGGTATCGAGACTTTAATATTCTTCGACAGACGTTCCATCCCCGAAGGCCAGCGAGACGGAAGGGGAAGTTCTCGCTCTGACCGTCTCGCGGTTCGCTTCGAATTTTAATAACTCAGGGAATGCTCAGAATCCAATAATGTCTCCTCCACCCTTGCCCCCTCCCCACGAGCGACTCTACTCGCGTACGTGTACGCGCTTTTCTTCGCGCACTGGTCGCCAGATTCGCTCTGGCGCCCAATATCTCTCTCTCTCTTTCTCTCTCCTTTGCTGCTCTCGCGGATTCTCGCTTGGACCTTCTTCAACTTTTCGATCTCATACCAACGAGCCACCGCCACTCCCTCGTCTGAGCTTCTGGAAATCTCATATTCCGGAATGACGACGCGACTTCAACCCCTCGATTGCCCACCTCCTCTCCGTGTCTCTCCGAGGATATTCTTCTTTCTGGCACCGAAATGTGGCGGCGTATAGCCGCTCCAGCCTCGATTATGAATAAATTTCGATCGTGTTTCCCGAGACACGACGAGCGGTTTCATCGTCGATGGCGGAAGGATGGTTTGGTCGTTGTGTCTCGGGGGTGATGCAAGGGTCTTTGTCGAGTTTTGAACAGCAAGAGCTACAATAGCTACGAGAAAGTATTTGAACCATCCATCTGCTCTCGTCTTCTAAATTTTTGCAACCATGTGAAAGTATCAAATGATGCGAAATTTAGATACTTATTAATATTAATATGACGTATTAATATACTCATAACATTTATAGATACAATATATTTGGACTCGGGTATTAATTCGTATGTAAACGCTGTAACAAGTACAACATCAAATACTTTTTCTATCTACTGTATGTTGTTTGATCTTATTCAAGAACGTGGAGAAACGTAAATTATTTCTATAATTGTATAGAATTCTATATAAATGATATTATATATAATATAATATAAACGTTTTACGAGACGAAACGTTTCGAAGGAATTAAAACTGTTGTTGTAAGTTCATTTCCCGAGTAATTGCGAGTAATTGCGTTGTATCACAACAATAACATCTGATGAAGAAATAAAATTTGCATTTCTCCTGAAAAATTCGGGACGTTTGTTTCTTTGCTACGCGCTCAAGAGAATCGTCAAACCGTGAACACTAAATTTCCAACGATACCAACGTTAGTTTCTTTCTGTGTCGATCGACACGCGATTAGATCTTTCGGAAAAAATCTGCTTTCGCTGCAGTGATACTTTGCTCAAGTATTTGTCACGGCCGATGCTCATGGTATCGAGCCAAACATTCCGAGATTAGACAAGAAACGACTTAGATTCGAATAAAACCGTCACTATGGCCGCGCCAGTTGCGAAAACTTTCTCGTACGATTCTTTTTTACTTTGAAAGACAGTAAATAACTAAAAGCCATTGAAGAAGTATTTCACGTTAAAATGCGGAAATTAAGGACGAATTTTTGTTAAGGATTTTCTCATATTCTCATCAAACGTACGTACCAATCGGATAAATTAGAAAATAATCAGCGAAATGAATTTTTAAATGTATTCCTTGAATGCACACTCAAAGGTGCAAATTAAAAGAGCTACATTAAACAAGAGTAAATTCTTGTTCCTTGTTTAAGGAATTATGGTCATCAATTACTATTCCTAGCAGATAACTTCTTCATTAATTCAAAATCACTTCCACGCGGTATAGTACTTTCTTTCACTTCGATCAATCTTTCAAAAAAAAAAGAAAAGAGTTTTCCTACGTCAAGTTCATTTTACCTCAAAGTTCACAGATTCTATCAAACACGCAGTGATTTCAAACATTTGCGACCAACAGTCGTATAACCGTTCGATTAATAACTCCGTCCCAACTACATTCACCCTAATTTCTCCAGCTTCCTCCGATTCTCCCTTCGTCTTCGCCCCCCCCCATCCCCCAATTTCTCTCCTGTCCCGCTATCTGCGTTCCCCAGAGGGCTGCCGCCCGAGGCTTTCACCGAAGGAAATCAGCTCTGCGACGAAGGTGAGAGCTGATCCGGGATTTCGAGGGCACCTGCACCTCGAGCGATAGATTCTTCCAGAGTTTTTCTCCGACCACGGACGGTGAAGGAGAAGAAGGGTGGTTTGGGGTGGTGGGTCGCGCGTGGAGCGCGGAGTCGCTCGCGATCGAGGACGCGGACGAGAATCGGGGGTTCGTGGAAGAAAATGGGGGACACGGCGGGTGGGGGTGGTCG
>KQ435904.1:163150-173986 GCA_001276565.1 Melipona quadrifasciata
CCACGTGGAAATTTTGCGACAGAAAATTGAGAAAGATCTCGCGGACTAGAAAATTGTCGAAAACGATTCTTAAGAGATCTAATTTTTAAGGAAATCTAGTTTCTTATTAATCTTAACGCAAGTTGACGTTTAAAATTTCGAGCACGAGTTCCACCAATACACGGGGAAAACTTATTCTTCTACGAAGAATTCTGTTGGTAATAATAATGGTCTTTCAACGATTTTTTAATCGTTCGTCGTCGGTCCTCCGCGCAAAATCTTTGTTCGAGTATCGTTGCGTGTTTACTAGAGTCACCCGGTGTGTTAGGACGCGAGGATACCACTGCGCGAGAGGAGACATTAATATTAAGCGTCCCCACCCGAGCAGCACGAAGATCGCCGATAAGATTTTTATAGTGCGACCGGGTGGCAGCGGGCTCGCGCATTGCCAAATCGCGTTCAGCTTCTTCACTTGAAATTTTACATCGGCCAAACGATTACGCGTCACCTTCCTGCATCCCTCGTCTTTATTAAAAAAATCAACCCTCTGCGCGAAGACTTTCTTTCCGCTAGAAATCCAACTTTATCGAGTTACCTTATCAATCCTTTGATATTTTACAAAATTCTAAAAAAGTCTTTGATGCAAGTGTTTTTGTAAACGTGTAAGAGACTCTCTTGGTTTAAGTTCGCAAATGGCTCGTACAAAATTTTTTTAGCTCGATATCCTTCCACATCCGAGAGATTAGCTGCTAATCTTGAAAATGTTAGAAATATTCAGAAAGCGAAGGTTGGTTCACTTGGATCCTACAAAACTTTCACAAAGACTAATCGTAGGTGCCAATTTTTTAATTTTAGTCCCATGTTTCAAATTTAATATAAAAATATTCAGAAGTTTGTTCGTTTAGATGCTAAATAACGAAGTCTTGGTAAAATTTGCACAAATATCCATAGTCTGTTGATTCTACGAAACAGTATGGAAAGTCAAAATTAAATAATCCTGTTCCCGTTGTTCTTCGTCGCGAGGAACCTCCTCGACCTCGAACCTCCCGGAGAACGTTATTCATTTCATCGACTGAGTTTCCAGCGAGGATTTATGCCAGCCGAAAGATTTATTTTAAGAATCTCTAGCCCGTGACGTGGAAGGACTCACTGGCCGTCGGAATGTCTTCGGCGGAGAATTATCCTGCCGGATTGAAATGAGTTCTGGGAACCGGAGCAGGGGAGTTGGCTCGCTCCGGTACCGTTCCAGAGAGCTTAGGAAATTGATGGCTCCGCTAGAGTACTCTCCTCTATTGTTCAACTTGCTAATTTTAGATGAACATTTTGCCAGAGATATTTATTCTTCTGTTACCATTGTCGTTTCGTCTATTACATCGTCCGGTGGAAGTACTTTTATTAGAGTTGAAACTATCGACGCATTGAAGCGTAAAATTTTGAATTTTGAGACATTCAAGTCCAAAGAATGGAGAAACTTTATGTACGAGCTTTTGCTTATATATTTTACGAAAACACGCAAAATGTCTAACGAAAATTATAAATTATAATTGGTTTGATAGTGTTGATTCTAGTGTTGATTGATTAAAATATATAAAACTTACATCAGAGGAGTGTTCGTAGCGCAATAAACAGCGTTAGTTTTTATTTATATATTACGAAAAGTCATTCAAGACTCTCATAAATTTATAAAATTTCTGTGATAAATTGTGGACTGGTCATTTTGACTCGGGGAGTTTTAATATAATCGGCATCTGTCAGTTGTAGCAAGAAGCAATACGTTTTCTTGGATAGTAAAAAAGACTTCTCGAAGATTGGCTAATGAAAGAGCACATTTTTCTGTGATGCTTTCACAGTGATAGATTTGCATATTTTCTCTGGTTATAGCGTGTAATCATCGAAGCGAGTGGAAAGTCGTAAACGTGGCTTTATAAATCGTTCGAGGTTTGAAACTGTAAACTACCACGTCGACGAACGTCTAATACAAAACTCGAAGAGGAGAAAATCCTGATGGCACCGTGGTGCCTTAAAATTACTGTCCACCGATCGATATAGGGTACTAAAAAATACTCTGCGCATCTTTAAAAAGAAACCTGAGCTATCGACATCTCTTCGTTTTAATAGAAAGTATTTTACTATCAATCAGGGTGCCCATAAAATTGGGGTGCAATCCCAAGTCTAGATTCATCACACAAAGAATACAGAAATAGGTCATTTTTAAAATTTTCTCATAACTTGTCAAATTTTCACACTTGATCTCTTCATTAATATAGCGTCTTGTTAAACAATTTTCCAAATCTATATTTGACAAATTTCCGAATTTTCCGATCGCTCTTTCTTTCCAACGTATCCTCACGGATGCGCAAAGAGTCATCCTCCGCTTGTCTATACAGACTACTCGTCGAGAGAAAAATAGTAAAGTTCACTGAAATTAGAAAGACGGATTGAGAATCGAACGTTAAGAAATGAAGAAATTAGCGCAGAGTTAATAAGAGTCGGTGGAGAGGCTGAGGGATCGAGGTTCGGCCGATTCGATCTTGACTCGGAGGATCATAGGGCAGCCCAGCGGGCCGAGGAGGAAGCCATCGGGTCAAGAGATGCGAGGATTCAGCGCTGAACTAGGCCCGAAGCTCGTTCGGGATTGAAAGTTCACTGGCACTGGGATTATCGTGAGGGCAACGATACGTGCGAATCACGTCGCGAGTCACGGCCCCTTTCGTGACCGGCGCTCGTGAATGCCGATGGGCGTATTCGTGTATATTCGTCCGAAAGGGAGAATCGATCCGAAATGATCGAGCGGACTGTCCGTACGGAGGCATCGGTAGCGGTCTTCTCTTATTGATTAACAGAACAGTTACGCTTTCGCTCGGACGTTTCCGAACCGTCTTCGAATCGAACGACGATCGCGCGACGCTTCGTCGTCGATTCTTCGTTGGTAATTAGAATTTCGATCGGCGCACATTCGTGCACGCTCGTCTTTGAACGAAGAATTTAATTGAGATTATCTCTGCGAAAGCGCGAATCCCTTCTTTGCTGCTTTCTTGGTTCGACTCTCACGTTTCATGCGCAATTTCAAAGTGTTTTAATTTCTTACAAAACATTCAGTTCTGCTTGTTTGTCGAGATTTTTGTTTTCCGTTTATTACAAAAAGAAATCTACTTATCTATTTATATATTAATAAATCTATTTGTTACAGATAAATTCTAATAGATAATAAATAGATTTGTATGTGATAGATAAATAGATTCTGTAGTTCTGTAATAATAAATTTATTGCAGAAACAAATATCCCGAGTAATAACAAATTTTAAAGCGAGATGCAACGTTCGGCAGTTTCCAAACAGTTAAATCGCTAGTTAAATCAAGCGAGCATTAAAACCAAGGAATTCTCCCGCGAGGTATAAACGTTGTTCGTTTGTCGAAGCGTCGGTTGCATCGATGGAACACCGATCGCGTACGGCCGTAAAGGTGAATTTCCACAAATTACGTCGCCGGTGTAACGGGCGTTTACAACCGATCGCGAAGGATCGCGGACACAACGGTCGCGTCCACCCGCGACGTGTTCGAAATTTCCAATCGCGCCATGAAACCGACTGACTTTTACGTTCCTCCTCGCGATGATTACAATGTCACGCGCGACGCTCGTCACTCGTCATTTTCGTGTTTTCCTCGTCGCACAAGAGAGCCAAGGATCTCCTTACTTTAATTCGTCACCTATAATGTGATATTTTTGAATCTTTTCATCGAGAAAATATTGTTGGTACGAATCAACTTCCAACAGGCTGGTCGAGAATAATTTCTACATTTTCAAAAATCTTCTAAGAATAGCAATATAAGTTGGACGCGTCATATTATAGGTGTCAAACGAATTAAATTAAAACTCGAGAAACTTTCTCTACGAGCGAACAACGCGATCCACCGCTGTTTTCCTTTTCCTTTGCCACATCCTTCTTCACCCTCTGTGAAAGCCTTGGATCTAACTTTTAATTCGTCCGTCGAGTTTCCTTCCCCTCTCGGCTAAACTCGCTGTCGCGACGAACGGAAAGCGTTTAGCTTTCGAGAAGGAATCGTGCGGAGATACACGCATATAAATAAGGAGAAGAAGAAGTCACGTCGAGAAGGAGAGCTGGCTGTGCACGACGAGGGGAGGGGGAGGAGAGGGTGGTATATCCTTGGTTGGCGAGGGAAGGGGGCGAATAAATGGAAGAGCGAGAAAGAGGAGAAGCGTGAAGCGAGCAAGTGGACCTTTTGTAGTCGCTGGGTGATAATTTTTAATCAGTGCGGCCGTTGGTCCACCGTGGAACGAACTCGTTCCTTTGTGCTCCTTTCGCGGGGAATTGGCCAAGGAGGAGAGGTATTGACCCCCGGACCAAGGGCTTCTTCCAGGCGGAAGGACAAAAGTTTCGGGATAATTGGAAGTGGCCGGGCGCGCTCCGGCCCCGAAAATGCATAATCGTGCCGCGCTGATTTTCAATGGGATATCCCCGCGTTTATCTTTGAAATCGCGCTTTTAAAGGGCTTTCCAGAGGGCTCGTCCAACCGCGTTCTTAATTTGAAGAGCGATTATCCGTGTTTGAAGTTGCGTCGGACAGGTAGGAAATATTGGAATAAAATATATAATCGTAAATACAGTGGAACGTCGATTATTCGAACTAACCGGGAGACAAGGTCTTTTTGGACAATCAATTTAGAAGAAATTTACGATCGTGTTATCAACTGGAAATTAAGCTTTCAAGTACGGATGTTTATTACGTAAAAGAATACACTTGGTCTGATGATCAGTGGATGTTGCAAAATTTTCATTATCTCTTCACCCGATATATGCAGTTCGAGAGCTTTCTCTAAAGTTGATGCAATAATAAAGATCCAGTTGTACATTTACAGCTCGATACAGATGAAAATTTCTCTCATAAACTTAAATAACTAAGTTACTTTGAAACTCTAATAATCTCGATTCGTTGTAGCTAATTTTCTGTATACATGTATTATATTTTTTCTTCTAATATTATATACATATACATATATACGCTCAGTACCAGACAACGCCACTCCTACTCAAGGTCTACCCCACGCCCCTTCACGAATCACGTGACCCAAATCAACCAATCGCTAATTTTCGTTGCATTAGCGTTGCACTTGAAGAGATTTTCTGGGTTACCCCCCCAAAAATCACTTTCAGTGATAATGTAATATATATAATAGGGAAATAAAATTTATTACAGTAAAATTAAAATAGTATAGAATATATCGAACTGATAGCAAATTGAGTACATTTTTCAACGTGATCGTATCTATCCTACCAGCTCAATTTTTTCCACGAAATTTTACTGTCAATTTCGCAATAAAATAACAAATCCAATAGATTTCACAGCGAATTCTCGAATAAAATAACAAGATCCAAGATTTTACGGTAAAATCATTTCGTTCGGCGAGTCTTCCCGACGATCTGCCGGTTGCGCCTCGCTCGTCCAAAAGGACGAAACGAAATTGCGTGGGCTACCATAACCCTACACGCGGGGTCCTATACGCCTCGTGTGGCAGAGCTTCCTCCAGGGTCCACGAAGGTATGCGGCCACGAAGAGAGAACTAGACTGCGGGGCACGCGGAGCGCCACCGGAGGCTATTAGGTCTCTGGCATTCCGAGGTTCCCGGCGTTGCGAGGGGGCGAACCGCGGCGATCTACGCGTCCACGCAGGTGAGACCATCCTCCGCCTAACACTGCAAGACCTTGCTCAACACGATTCCCATCCAAACGATTTCCGATCGTTTTCTCCGATTGTGCCGTTTTATCACAGACTGTGACGAAATCAAATTTAATATGCGATCGATTCGAGTCGAATCCAACGAAGCAAAGTTCGTTTTTCGCAAGGCTCGAATATTGTCGATGAGATTCGTCGCAACACTCGCGAAATATTCGATCTTCACGAATTAGATTCGAACCCCAGAATATTTACAAGTTTTATAAATCTTATTTGGATATTAAAATGAATCGAACCTTTTACGAGTACTAGTCCAATTACAAGAGGCAAAAGAGCACATTACGTCTAATAAATTTTATTTTGACATTTTAATTTTAATATGTACATATACATAATTACTCGACATTTAATATGTACAATTACTCAAATGTTGAGTAATTGTGAATTGTGTATTAGTTTACTGAATTTACCACTATACACTATTGACTATAATGTCTTTTCAAACGATAGACGAATTTCCTGTTCCTTCGTTTAACGGGTCGAAGAAGAAAACGAAGAGAAAAGATTCGGTGCTTTATTCATAGAAAATACAGGAATAGGATTGGTTTGGTGTCCATCGTTGATGGAGGAGGAATCGGTGGCGTGGGTGAGCGGCCAGGCGTATGCGTGTTTGCGTATAAAGGGAATATACCGGGTGGTGTGGGTGCCACATTCCAAGGCCCATTCAGACGGCCCATGCTCAACGATGTCAGACATGCCCACAAACAGACAGGCAGACGCTCGGACGAACCTTTTCTCAATCAGGCCGATGCGTTCTAAGTTAATTGTCCCGCACTTTTGGTATGTCGTTGTAGTTCCACCAGTCTCCCCTCTTGCCCCCCCTTCACCCCTCCCTCTGTCTGGTTAAAACACGACCCACGCCGCGCGAGGAAAAATATCCATCCTTTGTGCATCGATTTCCCGTTCGTCTGTTTCATTGTCGTGGCTGTCCATGCGTCAAACGCAAGAGCTTCGATCATCGTGAAAAAGAATGCAAAGTAGGTCGATGCTAGGTTCATAAGTTTCAACTATGTTATTTATAACGAAATTTGTGTCTTACAGTTGTACTTATTACAAGTGATAGATTATTTGAATGAAATTAATTGTGGGAATATTCTAGTCTTTGGTTTCGTTTTCACGAAGAGAGGTTCGTAGAAATTTAACGCTTCAATGGTACGAAAATCATTCTTCACAAAGAGAACTTAAATTTAGATTATGTATTGCAAGCGATAAATCACGAAATTGAATTCAAATCACATTTAATCTCAATAATGTTAACGTCGTTCCAGCGGACAATCAGCGGTAATTTATCTTTCAATTTTATTTCAACACTGGCAATTAGAATCTTATTAACGACGGCAGTCTCTGTAAAAATTTCGCTACATCGAGTAAAATAAAAGTAAATGGCACAAAAACACGCTACTAATGCTGCTGTACAACATCAGAGCGGGGAATCAAATTGTTGTTATCGTTACTTCCTCCAGTTGGTGTGAAAAAATTGCAGAACCAGATATCATAAATAATCCTACGCTGTGTGTCCCCCTTCCCCCAGAAATCAACCCAACAACGCAACGCTTCAACACCGAGGCTCGACGTCTCCTCCTCTGCCCATGCACGCAATCAAAGACCAAATACCAGCCATCCAGCTCCAATAAATCCATCCACCGTGGCGAACCTTGCCTCGATCGCACAAACGAACGAGTCCTTGCCTCGTCCGAATATTAAGAAAAAAGAAGAGGCTCATTAACTATGCGCGCCGCGCGATTCCGAGTCCGAAGGGACTCGGCCGTGGACCTGAGGGATCCGGGCAAAAAGGCATCCGTGAAGGTCTCGGGAAGGCTCGTCGTTTTCCTAGTCAAATTAAAGCCTCTGCCAACTGTTTCGGTGGTTCGGTGAGCGAGTTTTAATCCAACGAAACGAGAGAGGACTGGCGATCGCGTTTAATCGGCAGGGACCAGTCCCGCGGATCGGCATTGTTTTGTGGAATTAGGATGGAAAGAGAGAGAGAGAGAGTGGCCTGGCCGAAACTGGCAGAGAAGAAGAGAGAAGGGGTCCAGAAGACGGAAAGAAAGACGGAGAGGAATGGAAGAGAGCAGGGACGAGGCTCTCGAAGGAGGAGACGCTGCGGAGGCCGGTGATTCTCGCATACCTTTAATATCTCCGCAGAGAGAGGAGAGAGAGAGAGAGAGAGAGAGAGAGAGGGTCCTTTGGACGTAGCTGTTGGACAGCCACGGCGATGACGTGACACTACTGGAGTTAAGTGGCGAAACGCGCGGACAAAAAGCTCGATGAAAAACCGAGGCGAAACCGAGGCGAAGCGGCTAAAACAAAGAAGGTGTGGAGGTGTGACGAAACGCCGTGGAGAGAACCGGAGGAACAGCTCGCCGGAACCGTCTGTCTGTCTGCTCCTTCTTCTCCCGCTTCGTCGGTTCGAGAGCCCGTCAGACTGGACTCCCAAAATCCGTCCTCTTTTTCTCTCGTTCTTTCCTCGCCCCTCTTCTCGTTTTCTTTTTCAGTGGGCGCACTGTTGTGACTTATTCGCGCAAGTTTCTGTATTTTTCTTATAAGGCATGTGGTAATCTCTCGATTGAAATGGAATCGTGATTTGAGATGGTTGAGATGGTAAACGTGGAAATTAGATTAGACAGAAATTTTTCGAACATTGCAGAAAATTTGAGTGTGTAGAAATGTACGTAATATACAAACATTCGAGCAATCTATCGTTTGTACAATATAAAATATTCAAAGTAAAGTCAAGTTGTTATAATATTTGTTTGCAAGATTCGATAAGTGAAACGAATCTTTGATTGGATTCTATTTCTCTGAGGGAAATATAAATTTGGATAGAAATCTCTCTATAGTTTAGCGATGATTTATAATTAACTTTTCGTGAATAACACTGACTGAAAAATAATAATAAAAAGAGAACATTCTATTGTATGTAATCGTGTCAACTATGAGATAGGGCGCACCCTAATTTTTACCTAAAGCTCTCTTTGAGAACCTAAGCAGAGTCTCATGCTGTATTTTTTTTTATTGTACAATAAAAATTATAAAAATTATAATTATTAAAGTTATAAAAGTTATAATTATTGTACCATATACAATAGAAAAAAAATGGGAGAGAAAATAAAATATTCCACCGAATGTTCGATAAAAGTCGACTAGACGGGGGATTATGAGACTATCGTGCGAGTCGGGATAAAAATTATTTTTCGCCTTGATTGAGATCTCTTGGGAACAAGTTCGTGAGGCGATGTGGACTGTGTTACAAGATCTGGTCTTATGAAATATCAATGGCTTATTATTAATGTAATCTTTCGTTCAATGCCCGATGATTGCCAGACAGGCACCCTCCTGCGATGCGGATGTTCAATCGAAAAACTTTTTTTTCTGTTTGTACAGGTGCCACGGAGTCACTTGTCGATCCTTTATTTAGTACATGAACTCGATATAAAAATATATTGTTATACTTTTTAGTTGGAACCAAAAGAACATGTCCATACGTCAATGGTGTATTTAACTGTTATCGGAGTGAATTTGTTTTTCCTTCGTAATTTGTACAGTAGCCTTTGATTTGGAGGATTTATAATACTTGGACGATTCCTGTTGAACAGAATAACTGTATTCCAATTTTAAAACTAAGTTCTTTGAATATCCCAAAATTTTCGCCAATCTTTGTCTCAAAATTTCTTTCATTTTTTTAATATCTTAAAGTTTTCCTCCGAAACTTGTCTTTTTCTCTAAAAATTGATGAAGAAAGGTGTTTATGAAAAAAAAATTGGGAACGAGACACAGAGCAGCACAACGAGTTTCTGCGTTTCAAAGAGTGTTCCTTCGTTCTCTCGATCGGGAAGAGAACGACGGGAGAAGTGACAGGGGGTTGGGAAAGAAAAAAGTAATCGAAATAAATCCAAGAGAGCGGAGTGAGCGCGGGCTTGCATGCCAAACGTCCATTTTTAAAACTCCGCCGGGAAAATAAGAAAAACTCATCAAGCAGGGATGATTGCCGTTCCCTCCGACCGTGAACCACCGACAACCCTCGCCCACGGGAGCCACCACCGGGTCTCTGTGCTATTCCCTGTCTGTAATCTAGGCTCCCTCCCCCTTCTATGGGTCCTCAGGAATTCGCCTACGGGTTATTGTCCAAGTATCTTTGCTATGTTGACCTTCAATAATGAAAGAATACTTTTGGAAGAACGATACACAAGAGTGGATCCGCAGGGACGCGAGAGATGCCGAAGATTAGCCCCTCGGACTAATATTAAACGAACCGGTTGTAACGTTACGCCGAATGGGAAAATTTTATGGGAAATTTTACGTGAATTCAGAGGAAGTTTTCACTGTCTTTGCATAACTGACGACCTGAACAATTCAATCTCGGCGATATTTGCTAAAAAAGTTTGTGGAATTAAGAATAATATTCGTCGAGAGTCATTTATTCGAGTCTGTAACTACGTTCATATCATGAATTTTAATTATATAACAAGGAAGAAAATTCAAAATTTATTTCAGAGCGAATGGAATATTTTTGTTCAAATTCCAAAATCTTCTGAAACTCGAAGCGCGAAGCAATGTTGGAAGAGGAAACAGAGTTGTATGGTTAACTTTCCGCGGAACTCGTACAATTACAAGTTCAACGGAGAAAGCCGGATTAAACTGACAAATCACCGTTTTCTGCTCGTTAGTTGCAGCAACGGCGAAAATAAATAATAAGAATAATTTTCAAATAACGTTCGAACCATTGAATCAAACTGTTAACGTTCCATTAGTCCAAATTAATACCAATGACGCTGCCAATCGGTATCTCTGCAACGAGTGGGAAAAGAATTTTTTCACTGAAAAATTAAAACTGCCCGTGCAATTTAATAGAATAAATGTAGCTTAGAAAATCACATCTTTGGCGTACTTTCGTCTCTGGGATAATATTTAACGACGGCTCGACGGAATTATTATTTTCTCGCAAGAACGCTCGCGAGATCCCTCCGAGTGATATTCCAAAAAGAAGAAACACGGGAGAGAGGGTCGGCGAAAAGAAAATTGACTGAAGAAAAGCCGAGCTCGTAGGGCGGCCCCTCCCCGTGCGTAAACTTTTCTGAATTTCCTTAGGCAAATATTAGCCCCGG
>KQ435904.1:183386-195903 GCA_001276565.1 Melipona quadrifasciata
GCGTCTTCAAATACAAATATATTTTCTAGCTAAATATATTTCCGTAAACGATCACGATAAAAGACAAGTATTTTTCATCTTTTCCCCTAATACTCACGGAGACTCGAATTTTAAATCGGACGAACAGAAACTACCTACACGTTCGTTCTTCCGTTTCCATAGCAGGGGAGGGAGAGACGACACGTTAGCACGTGGAATGATGATCGTAGTCCGAAAAGTGGCAAGGGGAGAGTATCGTTTGGAGTATTGATTGCCGATCGTGTCGCGCACCCCTGACATGAATTATCATCGGCGATAGCAGTAAAAAGAAAAGAAAAAAAAAAAGAAGGAAAAAAGAAGAGAGAACTGCCTGAGTCATCGGGGTCGTTCGATAGGACGACCCCTTCATCGGACAAACAGAAACGGAACGTTCGTATTCCGCTGGTTTACGTATTCCGTGCGCGATCTTTGCATTGCTCGCTAGAGAAACCTCGGCAACATTAATCATAATTCATCGACATGGACGAGATAAGGCAGCGGGATTAACTCGCAACCACTGTTCGATCGCGACGATGCGATCGCACGCGAAATGGTACAACAATCTGCTTGATAATGGAGAATTAAACGCACGGTAGCTGGAAACGGGGAGATAAGCGTGTCTGCTCTCGGCGAATATTTGGTGTTTGATTTGCGCGAACTTTTGAGTTTCTCGAGGGTGGGACGGGGCTGACACACATTTTGTTAAAAAACATTGTCAGTTTTGAGATATCTGCAAAAGTCGAAAAGATCTGAAGGTAATTTGCAAACTAAACTATTTAATTATTATTTATTTATTTTTATTTAATTACTTATTTATTTATTTATTTTTTTTCTATTTATTTCAGATGATTAGACGCGTTACAAGTGTTTCAATATTTTTTTGCGATACACTGTTATCGTGATTATTTTCACCGAACAGTGTTGCAATTCAAAATTGGGTCGTTCTGAGCGTTCTTCAAAATGGTAATTGAACGATATTTTATTGAAAATTAAGAAACTCGGCAGTTATTGTTACAGAATTTCGAGATTATGAAAAAGTTCCTTTGCCGCTCGAACAGATAATAACGCGCGTTGAACTTCGCTTGAAATTCAAACCCAATTTTCAGCGTAATTTGCTCCATCACTTTTCAACAATTATTCTCAACTGCAGCTTTCTTCAAAGTAAACACGCTTTTACTTCTCTGTAAACGGCTGTCACCTCGCGCTTGTTTTTCCTGTTTCCGGTTAACCTTGCAGTTAAACGACGCGCGTCGGTCTCCGAGTTAAGTTTTCCTCGCGTCACCGCCGTAAATAATTCCCGATAAGCAACGCGCGGCGCGAACGTGCGAACAGGAAGCAATTAGCATCGCGCTTTCGCGGATTATTGTCGGTCGGGTTGCTTTCTCATCTCATTTCCTTGGTAATATAATTGCGGAGAAAATAACACGCGTAACGATTTCGCAGCCAGGCCGCGGTTGAGCCATCCCGTAAACGCATTAGCGGTGTTTACTGCCGCGGGAGCAACGGAAATTTTCGTATCAGCTTGCATAATTTAAGCTATTTGCTCGTCGGCACCCTGTTTGCCATTTTGCGCCATGATATTCCATGGCTGTTTCTTGGGCTATTTCGAACGACTTTGTCAGTGTCTTATCCGCGACGAAAAACGATAATTACTTGTTTAACTGTGCCTGAATGTGAAACGAAACTCGTTGCGGTTAATATGGGCGTTAATATGGATAGTTTAGTTACGTTCAAAGTCCACGAAGAAGAAGAAGATTTTTAATTTGTTTGACAATTAGAGAGAGTTTTCTCTGTTCACGTGCGAGAAAAGTTGCAAGTTAGAGAAATTGGATAATTTTTATTTCGGATTGCAGCGTGAATCAGAGCACTTCATGGCAATTTTGGCATTTAAAAATTTTCCAGTAGCGAAAATTCGATCCTTTATATCGAACAAAGTGATATGATAATGTTATTTTTAAATTACCCGAATAAAATTGCAATAAATTAGCGTACAGCGTACATGAATGATTGGACCTTTTTTTCATTCACGTCAATTATAATTGCGATTCAAAAATCGAATGTCACGTACTGCTACTAGTGTGAATCAGTCGAACGCGACGCTTCCGAAGGAAAAAAGAAACTCTTGCCAAGACGTTGCCCAATTAACACCTACGAAAAGTACACACGCGTAATCAATGAGTTAACTACTAATTTTAGGAACTGAGACAACATCTTGTTAACGAATTAAGTGTCGGACAGAGTAAGTACGAGTCTTTTGAAGCGACGCTAATCACGTGGATTCTACAAATATTTATCTTAAACTCGTGAGAATTGTAAGATATTTCTATGAACAGAATCTCAGAATATCTCGTGGATGTTGCTTCTTTAAGGCCCAAAAGCGACGTGACAAACTGAAAAATAAAAATTTGTCGTTGCCCGTCTCGTGTTTTTCAAAAGTGCGAGCGTATTTCTCTAATTGATCGTAAATAACGAAAAAATTGATTCGCTTCGATCCGCGTCTTTTAATGTAACGCAAGTCAGAGAAATACGTAGGAGCGTGTGCATAGAAGCTGAGCTCAATCGCGAAAATTTATCGTCGCAACGTGATTTGCGTTGCGTTGCTTTCCATTTTCGTCTCTTTGCCACGACGTCGCGTGAAAATAAACGTGAAATTCGATTATGTCCATGCGCGTCAGATGTATCGTAAATTACTTACATTGTACGCACTTGTTCCTTTCCCTTTTGGCTGCTCTCTTATTGCCTCATTTTTCAAACGAGTCTCATTCCGCGAGTCCAAGTATATCCCCCCATAAAAATATATATAAAATACGTGTAAAAGTGCGTATTCCTTCTTTATATTTTGTAATTTACATTCGTCGCGATAGAGAGATTCATTAGTGTGACAAACTCGAGTTACAAAATTAAGTCAACTCCAGTGATATTAAACGTTAAGCTAAATATTTAAAATTATAAAAGATAAATATTAAAATATTAGAGCTAAATATTTAAAAACCATGCTAAATCTACATGGGTTGAGTAACAAACGATTTAACTTCTTCCTCACCTCTGTAAAGTAATTCGAGTCGCAATATCAAAAACAACTTTAACGTTTCTATCAAAAATCGAGAGATTTCTGCATGTTTTTTTAATACATAGAAAAATCGTAAAACACTAAGGGAATTAACACAACGCGTTTCCTCTTACACTCGGTTCAAGTTTGTGGATAGTAACCTACCACAGCCTGCCAATATCAATCGGTTTCCCAGCGGACCGGGAGGAAGACGAATCGCCGTAGACACGTTCCGCCGTGAACCACCCGGAACTCAGTCACGCCAGAGATTGTTCATTCAAAGTGAGGGGCCGCACGGTTGGTTAAAAGGAAAAAAAGAAAAAAAGGAAAAAAAGAAAAAGGCTGGGTTTCCATGAAGAATTCAGGAGCTCGCGGACGCAAGAGGGCAAGAAGAAGGTCGAAGGTGGCGCGACGATGCGGCGGTACGCGGTTTTTCCTTTCGGTGGCGTGGCTTACGGCACCCAAGAGGCGCGGCTGCTTCTACGCCGGGCATACCGAGCAGGCATTACTTGATTGTCTCGTCAGAAACGAAGCGAGCTGCCGTGGCCTTAATCTAACTTTCTTGCCCCTCCCCTCTCCCCTCTTCGACCGCCGGATATCGTTCGCGCACGTGGTTCCAGAACGTACGCGAATGCGATCACGTCGCCAAGCTGGGCCAAAGAGTAACTGCGTTTTTGAACTGCGAATTTTTTCGCGAGATACTTTATGTTGACCGTTTTGCTCGATCGCCATCTTTCAGACACCTTTGTGATTCCGCGTTTCGAAAATCTTCTCATCTCTCTTCGACGAAAAAATCGTTCCAAGAACGATTCGATATTCTCGTAGTGAAATTTAGCAATTTTCACATTGCCCTAGTTTGAAGATTTCTTCGCCAGTTTTTTGAATTTGCACAGCGTTTTTTCGAGAGCAGTGCGACAAAATGTGACGAAAATGCTCCCCTTTGATTTTCCATTTCGAAATCGACGCCGAACAAACGATCGTTAACGAGATCGTGCATTTTCTTTCTCTACGAACCAGCTTGAATGATCAGCTGTCAGATTGAAGAATGAGTTTGCGGTTTAAAATGAAGTTAGTTTTAAAGTGTACATGCATCTCCATCTATTAGGAAAAGAACGCAATTACTTTTTGACCAAGCCAATATGCTTGACTCGCATTTTGTGTTGCAGCAAGTTTGCGTGAGTTGGATGCATTCGTATTCATAAAAAGACTTTTGGTAAATTTTTTGTCGTCAGTTAAAGTTATGATAGAATGTGGTAGAATTGCTCTTGTATAAACTTGTTGCGAGACAAATGGTTTATAGTTGTACAATTGATTTTTCGTTCGTACAATCAGGAAAATTTGGTTAGAATTCGGAAAGAGTTCATATAAAATTCTACTAATATCAATTTTAATCTTAATTTCACTGATGGTTTGTGAACAGAGATGCCAATTTACACTCTGGACCAAAGTAATGGTACCCACTTATTGTTAAAAGTAATTTCGCGTTCTTACATATGTTGCAAGTAGCACGGAATATTTCCTTTCAATTCGTTCGAGGCCATCCAATAAATAAATTGCCTCCTGGTCAACTGCCTGACTTAATCGAAATAGCAGAACGAACCGAGAGCAAATTAAGTTCCCTCTGGAAGCTAGTTAGTATCTAGTTATTACTTTAATTCACGCGTTCGGACACGCGGTGTATTTTTAGAAATTATTTTAACCTGTTACGCAAGCCTGCTGTTTGCTTTGACTAAAAGTCCAGCGAGCCGATTCTACATACGTCTGCGTGACTCGAACTGTCCACTAAATTATTCAATTCCTCTGTGCTGTGTTTCCATTTCGAGCGTTTCCAGGTCGAGCCGAATTAATACGAGTTTTAAGTGTTCTCGTTGTTCCCTTATTTCGCGAAATACTTTTCGGCTGAATTTACCAACTTGCGAAACTTCTTTACATATGCGTCGAATCGCACGGCTGGGAATAGCACGGAATAACTGATATCACGTGGATGGACCCGGGAACAGAATTGGGAATGTAAATGGAGCCAGGCACGAAGACGCTTCACCTTTCGTCCTTCTCGGTTCATTACTAACAATGCAGCGGCCGGCACGAGCGAAACCTACGAGACACTCTAGTCACCGTCGTACGTTTCGTTCGTAATAAAAGAAGAAATTTCAAAAATTAACGTTCCGCCACTGAGGGGAAGTTTCTGAAAAAAAGGTCAAGTGGAAACTTGCCTTCGAGGAGTTTCTTTGTTTGATTGGACCTCGGTCCACGTGTTTTCGTAGAATTAATAGTTTAATACGTAGGTCTTGCGCTCTTGCAATTTTTATTTTTCCAGCAAGTTACGTTAATCTATTTTTTTTTTTTTTAGGAATTTCTATCTCACTTTCTCGAAAAACTCAAAGAATTTCTCTTCAAATAACCATCTCTTTGTTAAAATAATTATTTTCCTTTCTAATTATTTAAATAACATGTACGTTTATTCAAATAGCTATTTTAAATCACTTCTTTTAGAAGTAGAATCAACTATTGCGGTTAATTTTATTTTCCAATTTCTCTTTCGAACCAGAAGCAACATTCACTGCAATTTTTTATTCCGACGCTCATAATTTTATGAATAATATCCACACATTCACAATATCTTTTACTAAATATAACATAGTATCATTCACTATCGAACGCGGTACAGGCTCCAAAAACCTGACATTTCTAGGAAAAGAGAAAAAAGGGAAGGACTTGTTAACACCCACTCACGCAGTTTTCCCCTGACGTGAATCATCCGCCATCAAACAGACATTAAATAAACGTCCCAATTCCAAAAACCCGATACTTCTAGAAAATGAGAGGAAAGGGAAGGACTCGTTGACACCACCCACGCAGATTTCCCCCGTGGCGGGGAGGACAATTACTCTTATCCACGGTCTCGTCGATGCGACGATAAGGCCTCGCGAGGTTGCCTCGGCCTCTGCATAATCGCGATCCCTCGCGCGGGACGCGAAAAGGGTGTCGGGGGAAAAGGGAAGAGGAGAGCGGCGGCCACTCGCGCTCTCGCGCGCGTGGTCGAGGCGGAGACCACCTCGCGAGGCCGAGACGTTAATCAGAATATAATGCGACCAGTTTGTAGGTGGGCGCCTTAATCGAACCTCTACGTCCCTGGTTAAAAAGACCGGACGTCTTCAACCGTTTATCTCTGTCCGCGTCTCTTTTCCCCTTTCGCGGTCAATTAGGATCAGCCGTGCGCGTCGTGACAATTAGCACGGCCCGGTCACGAAGGCCCGGGTTTCGACTCTCGAGCGGCGTGTTCCGCCGAGAAGGCGAACGATGATTAGCCTGGCCGTTCGTTGGTGTTGACCTCCGACGTCTGTGTAATTAAACAATTAACGCTCTGTTCTGATTAGTTAAACAAATTAAGCCTGACGCAACGGAGGTGGAACGTTAAGTGGAAGGATCTGTACATCGGCTGGCAACGTCGTTCACGTCGCGCACAGCGTCGTCTTGTTTTGCCTCTTCTCCTCTCCTCTGTCGTTTTTCTTTTCTTCCAAACACTTTCATCCTCGTTCTCTAACGGCCGTTGAGCGTGGTAATTAGAGGCGTGCATAATTAAACTCGGCCGATTGTTGACAATGGCTGTTAGCGGGCCCACGACGACTGTCTTTCAAGGGAGCGTCTCAATTAGTACGAAGCCGGACGAAGCCGAGTTAAAGTGTTTGCGCCGTCGTTTCGCGTCTCCCGCGTAATTCCGTCGATGGCTGCTTTATTAATTACTCGCGTCGTGCTCCGAGGAAGGAGCCTTTGGGTGGCGACAAATTGCTTGGAACCCGCGAAAACCGGAAGGCGTGGACCAGAAGAGTTCTGCTCGGTCCATCTTGGACCGTTCTCTAATCGATGGGCAAACAGACAGGGAGGAACACGTGTGTTGAAATCACCGCGAGATGCTGTCCGCTCGTTAAGATCGCCGGTCTAACGAGAGTTTCACGGGGGAGGTAGAAAGTCGTGGAGATTGTCGTCGAGATTTCGTTGTGAAATATTCGAGAGCGTTTTTCAATATCGACGAGTTCTTTTTTTTTCCTCTTTTGATGTATTCCAATTATCGTCGGCGAGATAGGTTAAACACATTCGCGACCGATAACGCGTGGTCCAACGCTCGTGTTTCAAATTCTTCAGCTGAATTCTACGTCTAAATTTTAAGTTTGTTAACTGAATACAGGCAACGCAGTCCTACCTCTAGTTTCTAAATTGGAGCTTCTGCTAATCGCGAGGTTAGCTAAATATAATTTTCGTTCTAATAAATACATGAAAAGCAATATTGCAATTATCCAAACTACAATATATCGCTGAACGTAGTTAATACAGCAGTATCAAGTTTGGAAAGTGAACAAAGTGGACACTTGTATAGTAAGAAATTGTTTATTCATCGTTTTTTTTTTCATCAAAACTATCAGTATCTTTATTTCAAATTTTTATTATTTTTAGTTACATATTATCATTGAAAGTGATTTTAGCGGGGGTAGCCCAGAAAATCGGCCTCTCAGGTGCAACGCTAATGCAACAAAAATTAGCGATTGGTTGATTTGGGTCACGTGATTCGCGAGGGGGCGTGGGGTAGACTTCGAGTAGGAGTGGCGTTGTCTGGTACTGTGTCTTGAGTAATCGCGCCTGTAATTTGTTTTGTATCGATTCAAATGTTTGCGTATCAATAAAATTTTATGGCAAAAAAATCGTCTTCATTCCCTAGAACAGTTACTTCTGGGCCTTTCAGTGAGACGAATCGTACTGGAGTATGTGCAGTTTTTTTCTTTACACGTTAATCATTTGAAAGAAACCTTCGTTATGAAAGAAGGAGATAATTTTGTGAATAACGTTTACGTGCTTTCTGATTATTATTTTCGATACTCAGCTACATATTTTTGTAACAACACACACAGACATATATATATAAATTTCATGATTAAATTGGAGGAAATTTCTCAGATAAATGCCACCTGGAATTTTATATTCGATTTTGCAAAGTATTAACTCGCTACGAATATTTTTTTTTTCTTTTTAGAAGATTTTTCGTAGCTTGTTCAATCTTAGTTTTCTTAATCTTCCCTCGTTTTGGTGTAAATTAAACAGTATCGTTTATTCTTACTACAAAAGATGGAAACGATTTTGAAATTAAAGACGGGAAGGTTTGAGGCCGAGTGGGAGAATCGGATCCACGATTCGCATTCAAGGTTATGTGCTTAAGTATAGGGTACACCTGGTACGTGATTCGAATGACGGCTGGGTCACAAATCTTTATTTGTGAGCGCGATGATCTTACGATGAACGTGAGATAATTGTGTCTTTTTTAAGAAGCAAGAGCTCGTGAGTGGATTTTCAACGAAATTCGACGGTTGAATTCCACGAGATTTATTCGAAGGGATTACTCGGAACACCGCTAAGGATGCCTCAACGTCGGAGGTTTCTGACTTTTTTTAGAAAACCGTGCTCGTCAACGTCTCGCCTTTGAATGGCATTTGAACATTTAGAATTTCTGGAATTTTAAATCATCCGTTCCCTGTATACTATCCCTGCTCAAAAGTTTGGAGCAGCCTTTTCTTTCCAGATGAAATAAATCTGTTCGTACATGTTTCTGTGAAATACGGGTGTATTTAATAATGAGTTTCCTTTCTAAATGTTCAAATACTTGGAAATATTAATATCACGTATGAAATATTTGTATTTAATTAAATTACAATTATAAATCAATATTTTTATCTTTCAAGCGTATATTATCTGCAAGTGAAATGAGAATTTTTCACAACAAATATTTACCAATACTTTAATTCTTCGTTGCGATAAACTACCAATCGTTGTAATCAAAATCCAAAATGAACTTCTTTCTCAACCCAACCTATTTATCTCGAGAATTTGCCCGTGAAGCTCCAAAGGAAGATCGAGGAGCAGCGGTTTCCGTGACCGTGCCGGGTTCATCCTGTCCCCCGTTGCTGCCAGTGGTTCTGGCCTCTATTTCCGTCGAGCCGGTCGTTTACTATCGGCAATCTGCATAAGCGTTTAACCGAAGCGAGGCTGAATCATACGCGCGAGAAGAATAGGAAGGCAGTCGAGGTGTTCGCTGCGTGGGGGGAACGCAGTTCCCCGACCGTAGAACGAAACGGGCTGAGAGAGAAAAGGGACGAAGAAAAAAGAAGAAAAAGGGTGCAGAAGAAAGAGAGGAAGGTGGACCAAGGAAGGCGCGAAGCCGCTCGCCGATGGAGGCGAAAGTTTACGACGCGTCGCCTGGCAGAGTTACCGACGCTACCACGGAGGCTCTCCGGCTCTTTCCGCTCTCCTGCTCTTTCCGCTCTCCTGTTCCACCTTTCTCTCTCTCTCTCTCTCTCTCTCTCTCTTTGTCTCTCTACACCTACGTAACAACACCTCGTATACAACAACCCATACACCGGTGTATCCTAGTAACACTATACACCGTCCGGTGTAACAATGTGCCGACCCGCTAGTAGCGGATCATTGGCCAGCCTCATCGCTCATTCTGCCGCCTGCAACTATGTGTGCGTGCTACTGTGGTTGTCGGTGTACGTGAGGTTTCACGCGGGGACAATTTGGGAGTAGCGAGAATCTGGTTCGTTTCCCGGCGTTGACGTTCCGGTGGAAAGTCGAGTGGTACTCGTCGGTGAGATTTGGCATCTTTGGGAGGAGGATTTGGAAGGGTTGCTTTTTGGGGTGGATGAAGGTGATGTTTCGAAGAGTCGACAGCTTTCACCGAATGTGTGTTAAATCACTTGGGTTTGGAGTTTGCGAGAACTTGGCAGGAGCGAACGAGCGTTTGGATAAAGGATTAATAGCTCTTCTGAGCGTATTTTCGGTTGTTTTAATTTTGGAATCTGCAGAAGAGCGAAGAGGTTCGTAAAAGTGTTTCAGAGCAGGATGTTCAAGATACATTTTTGTGTAATTTATAGATATTGAAATATTCCATCGTTCTCTTTTTAATTTCCACAATTGACAAATTCCAAAATTTGTAATTTTTTTTATAAAAATCTCAATGTTTCAATTTAACTTCTCTCCAGTTTTGCGCTTTACGTGTCCATAGTTTTGGTTTTAACAAAGATACCTCTTTCTCTTTCGCGTCGTTCGAAAAGAATAAACGCACGTACTTCAAAAGTGTGTCAGCGAGTAAGAAAAGAAAAATATTTTCCTGTGAAAAATTTTCAAACTAAGTAATTTCAATGGTTGTTTCGGCATATCTGGATAAAAGAGTACATTGCAACTCGGAGAACGACCGAGCGTAAGTTCACGTTTGCAACGTGATCGACGACGAGCGTGTTCGCGAGTCGCGTGTGCAAACCGTTGCGCAAAATCTTTCGCTCTCGCGTACCCGGCCATTACGCTGCTCGTTGTGTCTATCGGCGCTGGTATAATTGACTCTTTATTTTCACCGGTCGACCACAATCCACTTTAAATGTTAAACTCGGCTGTATGGTCAGAACGTCTCTCTCTCTCTCTCTCTCTATATATATATATATATATATATATATGTATATATATATATGTACGTGTGCACGCGTGAACACGCTTACGTACACGTGTCCGTGTGTATTTGCATGAGACTCGTTGGCCTCTTTGTTCCCCTCTTTTTGCTCCAGCGAGCGGAAGACACGAGCTAATATGTTTTCGCCTATCGAGACGCCATTACACCGTATCACTCTAAAATCGCCGTTTGTTATTACCACTCGTGACTGGTTTTCTCGCGGGCCATCGTCGTTCGTTCCTCCGTTGGAGAACCTTGAAGGCTCTCTGTCGCCGTTATGATTTAGGCCGCTGGAATCCTCTGGTAGTTTCTACAACGTTAGAAGAACGTTGCTGTCGTTTGCTCGAAGCGAACGAAGGTGGCGCGGGAACGAATCCTTTACTCGGATCGTGTTTCGCGCAAGAACGAGACGAAGGTTTCGCAGTGCTCTCTCTCTCTCTCTCTCTCTGATCGAGAAATGAAATTACAGGACGAACCAGGATGAGATATTGGAATTGCTGGGTATATTGAAATAAGACGTGAATGTTCGATAACTCGTGGACATCTGTGTTAAAGTAAACGAGCGATCGAGAGTAAATCTCTCGCGAGGAGTGAAATATCGAAGCAGTAAAACGATCAGGATACAGTAAATGAAAATCATATGCAGAGATTTAACGTTCCGAAGACCAAGTTCAATCCAGTGATAATGATCAATATGCACGATCGTTTAATTTCGAGTTATTCTCGAACTACAAATAATCTTGGCTATTTTCTTAACAACGACTGTAAAGGATCTTCCTCCGGGTTCGCATTGAAAATTCCCGCAACGCATCGTCCAGATCGACGACACGCGAGATCGTTTCAACGAAAACGACAGGACAGACGCCGAAGGGGCAGAAATTACGTCGGAAGTGGCTCGGATAGCCGAAAGCTTTCGCGGTTCCGGTTCCACGGGGAATCGTGAGCCGCGCTCGGGTGTCGGCCACGAATGAGAGAGGCAAAGAGAAAGAGAGAGAGAGAGAGAGATGTTTTTACGAGTCTCTCTGGCTGAGGTTAGGCTCTCCGGGTTCGACTCCTCGCGGTGGAGTTATAATTTACAGCCCTCTGCCTTGCCTCTCTTCCTCCCTCCTCCCCCATCCCTCCGTACTTGCCCACCCTTTCTCACTTTTCACACGTACTCCCGTACGAGGAAGATTGTTCCGGCGCGCTCGCGAACCCGAGCCACGGAGCTTTGAGCCAAGCTGGCTTACGCCAGCTTTAATAGCGTGCCCGAGTGAGCCCGGCTGTCTGTCCGTCTGTCTGTCTGTCCGTTCGTCCGGCTGCCTGACCCCACCTCGGCTTCTTCCGCGGCTGAACGTAGTACGTGTGGGTTGTTAGTCGGCCAGTTTATGCCCGGCCTGGCGTTCGTTTCATCCAGATTGCAAACACTCGCCCTCTACGCTGTCCCCGCGAAACACCGCGATAGGGTTGCTTTAAATTGGATCCTGGTTTCATCGATGCGAACCGCGAGAGTTTGTTCCTTCCCCTCCTTCCTCTGAGTAAAGTCTGTTCGTTTCTCAGCTACCACTGCTCTAGCGGTTAGCGAGATTTTGTCCATCTTCTTTGTGTGATATAGTAGCTTTCGTCTGACTATGAAAAAAAACTTGATACCACTTGAAAATGACGAAAAATATCTGCTAACATTAGCAGTGGATTTAGATAGTAAAAGCTGGAAAATTGGGAAATTTTCAAACGTTCGATTCAGACCCGAAAGTTTCGAGCTTTATAAATTTCGGTATCGATGCGTTTGACCAGCCAAAGACCAAGTGTCTCTGGCATCGTCTGGCAAGAGGTGAAACGTATAGAGGGTCGGAGCAGTTGTACAGTAAAGGCGTAAATCAAAGCTACCATCGTGGTGACCGCCTCCGCGCGGCTTCCCTGCGCGCTAGATCTCCGCCGGTGTCCGCGTCTAAGTAATAATTTCGAATTAAACGTTCGAGGTA
>KQ435904.1:204620-214974 GCA_001276565.1 Melipona quadrifasciata
GCCGATAGTAGCGTTTCTCTCCCCCTTATCCTTCAAGACGATTCCCACGAGGCCGAGCATAAATATGCGAAAGCAATATCGCCGGCGTTCTATCGATATATTATCGAGGGATGCTCGTTGCGCGCTTAGAGACATCAGCGACGGTGGTTGGTCCATCGGACGGCGGAGCTCTAACAGGTAACTAGCCAGAGAGAGAGAGGGGGGGGGGAAGATGCTATCAACACCTTCGCGGCAGTATCCGCGGCCGCCATTTTCTCTTCATGTATGTGTATGAGGGCCCGCATTGCATCGATAATGCATCGGGCACTGGTTGTCGGCGGACGCTGTGCGCCAACTAATCGATTTCCTTTTGGACGTCGATGACTCTGGAACCCGGGCATCCTCTGAAATTCTATTTTCCAATTTGTTTCTTTTCTTTCTTTTTTTTTTTTTTTGCTAAAACTCATTCTCCAAGCGAATCTTGTGAAATACAGTATTTGTACTTCTGCAAATCGGTAACCTCACTTTGTATAAATTCAGATTACATCAGAGTTTAATTCTTGAGCGGATCGTTGGCTGAAGATTTAATTTTAACTTTAACAATCTCTAACAATCACGTCATACGTGAAACACAATTCTTGTCGTTATTTGCAAATTCATGCAATCGTTTGTCTCAATCTGCCGTTCCATAATTGTGCGAATTATTGTTATTATTTCCAATAAGACATTCGAAGCACGAGGAACGCAAATTTCGCTCAAACTTCTGGCAAGTAGTAATATATTCTTGCGGGAATAATAATTCGAAGGTAGAATTAGCAGTGGCTGGTGGAATTGCCTGAGATTGAGGCGATCTGCGTCCAACAGCCGGCAACAACGCGAATAATCAGATTCATTATACGCATTGACGAAAAATCGATGCGCCCTCCCCTTCCCAAAAGCCAAAAGTGCGTACATTGTTGCGATTCCCAGAAACCACATCCGGCAAAACTGCAATAATAAACAGGTATCCACGGCTGCGAGCGTGCCGCGCGAGCATAAAGAGTGCCAAATGACTATGTTCGCCGAGAGACACCCGTTCTTTCTCTGGCGGGGAAGCGCCGAGCCGACGATGGCCAACGCTGTGAAAATGAGAATCCACGTTCGAAATGCAGCGGAGGAACGCGATCTCGCGAGCGTTGCACGTTGTGAAAATATTTGCGAATGTTCGTTGAAATTTGGCAGCGTGAGTCTTTTTTGGATTGGAGCAGGTGTGCGGGGGAAACGCGCGTTTTCGATGAACGGTGGTCTTTTTATCGATTTGACGCGAAGGAGTAGTTTGTTTTTGCAAGAAGAAAGTGTCAAGTTGTGGCGTCTTTTTATATTTATTCTATAAAGACGATATGTTGCAAATTAATAGGTTTAGAAATTTGAGCCTGTAGAATTATCGGTAGACTGCAGATCGGTAGTTTTGCAAACTAACAAGCAAATTAATTTTTAGAAACTTGGGAGTAAGTGGAATTATCAGCGGATTAGTAATTTTGAGTAATTATATTAGAATATAAAGTAGAAACTTATATTACGCGCATTCTACGCAATTTTCTGCAAATGCGTAAAAATTCGCGGCGCAATTATCAACTCAAATGCAGTTAATATTAAAAAGTACCAAGAGCAATTCTTACAACGTAATTTGTATTTATAATCCCTGCTTTCCCTTCGTGAGACCTTTCTGCAGCAAATTCCTCAAAAAGGTGGGAGGCTCAAATAGAATTTCCTTCCAGCTTCTAAACGTTTCAACGGGAACATATTTACGCTAAATATTCAACGTATTTTCAAATATCACGTGTAATTTCCCATAAATACGCAAACACCCAGCAATCGATTGATAATTGCACGTGAATGTTGGACGAAGTAGAATTTCCATGGAGGCGTACGGTAAAGTAAGGTCTTATTAGAGGTGACTTAATAATTTAAACAAAGTTCGCTCACTCTCGTTTCGAGTCGTTACGCGAAGGGTAGAACGCTCCTATTTCTTTCCCGGGGTACTTCAATAATAATTGGTTCTCCTTGCGAACTTTGTAATTACATCTTGAAGTTTGAATGAACCAGGGGTTTTTGCCCCGTAGTGTATGAAAATTACTTTGAATTTTTTATATTTGAAGTGATTTAAAATTTGCAATCGTTTCAGGGAAGGACAGGGAATTTCTAAGGGTAATTACGAACCATTTACAACCATAAACCTATAAATCGTTGAGCGACAGGAATATCAAGAGGGACATCAAGAGATTTTGATGGCAGTTGGCCAACGTATTGATCAGTAAGTTACAAATAATTTTAGTTCACGTTCAATAATTGTCGTTCGATTCTTTTATAATTTTATTATTCAGTAATTTATATTTTTATAATTCAGTACGTTGTCGATCAATTCTGTTTGACTTTGGAGGTGAGAATATGTTGTTTCATCGCTCTCTCGAAATTTTGAATACTTCCACCTTTCGCAAAATTTCATTGACTCGTCGGTTATTCTTTTTTTCTTTAGAATTTAATTCAGCGAAATTGTTCTGTTTTTCTGATCTTTATTTAAAATTCCAAATCTCCCATTTCGAAGAATATTATTGTAAACGAACAAAACCACCCCATGATTCGAAGCTCGGATCAATTCGCGCAAGTTTCGTGCCATTTTCGTGCCATTAGTTAACCGCGGCCGGAGAGAATATCCAACGATTCCAACGATTTGTCTGTCCGTGTTTCATTGACCCACTTATATAAAATAGCTGGGCTAAAGGGAAACAATCTTTCTCGAAGCGAACAAAGGGTGGCAGAACGGTGGCACCGGCCGCAAAACCAGAGAACGTGCAAGCAGACGTCGCGGTAATCTCCCCATGGAGAAGCGACAATCAGCAGGGAGCCGTAAGGAACGGCGAAAGCCCATTAATCCTCGCCAGAAGAAATGATTTAGGATCGGTTCCTGTACCATCAGCCTCGCGTCACAGGCCATCAGAGTAACGGCTACCAGACGAACCAAGTGTTGTTCCCAAGGTTGCAGAGCCTAGCCTAGCCTAGCCTAGTGCGACGATCATCATCATCTCGAACTGGGCTCTATCGAAAATAATTCGCCGGTGTAGTCTCAATCATCCGGTGTGTCGTCGTTATGTCGCGAATCGTCAACGCGATGACAAACGACCGCGTGAACGAACGTATCGTTTGATCGAATGTAAGAAGGGACGATTCCGCGATGATGTACACTCTTGCTCGCGAATTCGGAGCACGTTGAGATTTCGAAATGAATTTCACGTAATTGTGAAATTGCTACTACCTCATTGATGGGGGGGGGGGGGGTTTGGGGAATTTTTAATAAAGACAGATGAGACTAAAGGAACAATGACGCGTAAAAAGAGGGTGCTCGCTGATAGCATCTCTGGAAGCTTTTGATATTGCTAGAAAACTGCGAATCTTTAATCGGTAGTGGCGGAGCGCGAGAAAAGGAGAGAATAGAACAGCTAGAAAAGTGTCGATCCTGCCCCTAATTAGAGGGTTGACGCCGGCGTGTCGACGACGTTGGCGAGGACAAGGGGATTCCCGTTTGCCGGGGACGGGAGTCCTTGAACCCGCGAGAACACGGACGAGGCAGGCGAGGAAACGACGTAAGTGGACAGAAATGTATAGCGCAACGTGGTTCGCGGCGCGTCCACGAGGGAATCTGTCCCCACCCGCGGAGGAGAAGGAGGACAAGGAAGCGGTGGTGGCGAACCGCTTTGGTCGCGAGGCAGAAGGAGGACGGAGGTGGAGGAAGGAGAAGGAGTAGTCACATCGTGGGCAACTCTCTCTGCGTACCGAGAGTCGAAGCTCTGTCTCGCGTACGAGAGAACCAATCCCAGTATTTGCGCTTCCTTCCTACCGCGGATGGCGACCACCTCTTTCCAGGGGCGTAGCCGTCGCGAACCCTTCCCCCCCTCCCCTACCCTTTCGCCGTCCCGCCGCATGGATTTTTCGCGCGCTCCAAATTCCGCCCCAAGCGTCAACCGGCCGATCCTCTTCATCGGCGATCGAACCGAGATCCGTCCGAGGTCGTTCAACCTCTCAATGTACGCCGCCGTTCTTCCACGCCGGATTTTGGGGGTTGGTTTTCGGCCATTCACGACGGCGGTAGACTTGCTTCGACGATGAGCAATATATTAATTAGGTCTGGCGATTTTATAGGCTCGAGCAAGTAGATTCGGTAGAGACGGTAGCTCGGACTTGGTTGGACATTGTAACGTAATTTGAATTTTAACAGTAAGAGTTCATTTGGTCAGATATTAATTGGAACACGTTCTTTTCGCTATTTACGATTTTCTGGGCACGTACTGCTGAAGTGAATTCAGACGGTGGAAGGTTCACTTGGTCAGACACCGACTAAAACTGATTCTTCCGATTACCTCTTGTTACTTGTTCTCGTTACCTGTAATTTTCGATGGTACACGGTTGGCTAAGTAGATTCAGACAGTAGGAGATTATTTAATCAGACGTTAACCAGAACTGACGACTCTTTTTCGCTGTCTATAATTTTCTGCGTGTATAATGGTTCAGTCAGTGGAAGTTACGTACAATGAAACTATTGAATGGTACAAATTCATTTTGTCAGATAACTGGTGATTCTCTATTGCTATTCATAATCTTCTGCGTGTATGATTAAGTAGACGGAAACGTTCGGTCAGACACTACCTATGATTTTTTCTTCGTATTGCAGCTTACGCTCAGATAAGTAGATTCATTTAAATAGGCAGTAATTAAGATTGAACATATAATAATTTGGTTCGGGTAAGTAGATTCAGATAACAAGAATTTACTTGATCAGATTAATGTTTCGTCTAGTTTGTTGAGAGCTTCGATGATACGGTAGAAATAAGACCTCACTGATTTTCTCGCTGTCTGTGATTATTCCCTGTGCACGCTGCACGCTCGATTCGTAAGTAGATTCAGCCCGGGTGTGTCCAGCCAGTCGCCACGCAAACGAAACTCTGTTGCGACAGCAATTGACAATTTATTTAATAAACAAATTCTCACGTGCAATCACATACCAATGTCAGAACAAATTTCTGAATCACGAAACTCGTGTAGTAAATCTTTTTTCACACAAAGCAGAATGTGACTCTTATGTTTCTTAAAATATCACGCAAAGAGTCATATCTATGATATCTGTACTACACGTGTGCCATTTGAAACAAACTGCGAACTACACACACATAAAAAAAAAAAGAAGAAAAAAAAATACGACCACTCAAAAAACTACATTCACAACTAGTTCACGCGCAACTACTTCAATTTTCTCTCCGCGCTGCCCGAACGACCGATCTTCGAGCCGCTGTATGAACGCGATTTCACAATTTCCCGAAAACTGAGCCGGATCGAGTAATGGCGCGGTTGAAACGCGTGGTGGAATCGTCGTCGCGGTGGAGCACGAGAGAGCAGTGAGAGGAGAGAGGATCGACAAGAGCAAGGAGGAAGGGAGCACGGAGATAGACGGATGGACAAAGCTGTAGAGGAGACCCGGAGTATTCAGCCGGTGACGGGGGCAGATTTACGGGCGGCTCGCCACGCAGACGAGCGTCTCTTTGCGGATTCTTGGGCTTCCACCGATATTATTAGCGATCGCGTCCTCTTTTTGATCCTGGCCCTGGAAGGATCCCCCTGGCAGGGGAAGCGACTCCCGGTTTCTTCCCTCGGTGCCGTCGAGAGCGTGGCTGGACACGGGCGGGTGGTTTTTTTCGTGGCCGCGCGTATAATGCGCTCGATAGAAGTTCGCTCGCTCCGAAATCCTTCGAACCCTTTTTCCCTTGTTAGGGGGCCAGCTACGGGGGCCAGGGCTTCGAACGGAGTACGCATCGAAGGGACCGCGAATTTATTTCTTCTGGCGTAGGCATCCGCCGCGTTTCCCAACTCCACCGCGACGGACGCCGCGACGACAACCACGATGACGTGCCGCTTGATGATATGCAGCATTCGTTGGGACGATCGTCGCTCGAATATCTGATTCTTCGTGCCAAATTTTCTAGTCGGCTCTAGGTTTGTTTGTACCCGTGTGTGACAATGTGGTTCACGGTTTCATCAGAGCGATTTAAGACTGCAAATTCTATGGGGTTCTACTGTGATTACAATCCTGTGGAAACGTCTTGTTAATATAAATTTTTAAATGTGCACGTGTATGGTACAATTGTTGATGCATCAGAGGTATAGAATATTATGTCACTCTTTCGGTTTTGACACGAGGATTTGATACTTGAAATTTTCGAGCGTACGCCGAAAGAACAAACAAATTTTTATCACTTTCACAAATTTATTTTGTGCTTTGTCAAACAATTCACACCTTCAGCGAGGATCCATCCATTTGGATAATCTTGAAAGGAGATTTAGATGTTTTTATCAGATGACAATGATGTATAATATTGAAATTTTACGCACGTACATGGAGAAAAATGTCAATGTACCAAGAATCTTTATTTAAAAACATTTTTTTTAAACGTAACTTTATTGAAGATTTCTCGATATAGATTACCATAATAAATATCGTTTGATAATTTAATTTTTAAGTATGAGAAAATTTAAATCGACAGTAAAAATAACTTATACCTATTCATCTAAATTGACAAAAATAAATTGTTAATAAATTGACAAAAATAAAAATGTTAATGTGCCAGGAATCGTTCAAAAATATATATTCTTTTTATGGATACTTTAAACGTAACTACATCGAAGATTTCTCGATAACTCTGAAGTAGTTTGCTATAATAAATATTGTTTAATTATTAAGTACTATGTTAGATATCTGAGAAAATTTTTGTACCTATCCATCAAAATCGACTACAAAGTTTCAAAGTTCAAACGCCTCGTTTCTCACCTCGATAATTTTGAATTTGATATGGATTTCTCGTGATATCCCCTAAGTATTCTGATAATCTCGACGGGGGAAAGATTTACATATGGAAGTCTACGTATAAATGAGAGCCGCGTGAAACGGAATCGTCCCTTCCTGTTCGACTGCCATTTATCATTCGCGGGACTGGTAGTGTAAGAAACGCATAATTACAGGTAATTCCCTCGGTACTTGTTATGCGCCGGGATAATTACGGCCGGGTATTGTGTGCCATTGTTCCGCCGACCGGTTATCCCTTTGATTATGGCAATTCAGGGCATCTAGATAGCCAGACGATGTTTGATTTCGTGAAAAATTCCGAGTTGATTTTAAGTCGATGCCGAGCATCGAACAGTCTTTGAGCAGTGAGGAGAGAATTGTATTTCTCGTGACGATTCACGTGAGAATATATTGTGCGTGTTAATGAGGGGATACGGGGGAACGTGTTCTAATTGAATTTGTTTTGAGAATTTTATCGCCAACGAGGTAATTTGTGTGGAAGCAAAAATTGATTGAATGATTACATAACACGTAGGCACGTGTTAATTTTGTTATTATTTTTATTTTTAACTCCATAGTTGGAATCAATTGTTTATGAAATTTATAAAAACGGAAGATACGAACGTCCATTCTTCATCTTGTTATGTCACTTTGGTTTGGTAAAACTTTGATTTTATCCAATCAAAATCACCCATTCTCGATATCGAACTTTTGATACAACACAGTCTTCAATCTTCTGATTGACTGCTTCCAATTTTTTCACCATACATTACGCACAGAATGTGTTTATAAATTACACATAGAATGTTATATATCTAAATTTTACTTTTCTTTTTGTTTTACGTGAAGATAACAGTATAGAGAGATAGAGTGTTCTTAGAAGTAACATTAGAGAATTATAGAGAGTGAATATAGAGATCATAGAGAATAGAGAGATAGAGAGATAGAGAGGAGTAAACCTATGTGTGACGATGTAATTATTGTTCGTTAATGTTTTCTTTTGTAGCGTATTCTAATTATTAAATACGTTGTAAGTTAACATTACTTTACTCGACCATCACTCGTCATTCTCTCCCAACAAAGTATTTTCAAATATTAAATTTTCAATTTTTTCTCCACAAAGTATTTTCAAATATTAAATTTTCAAACATTTTAATTCTTCAATTTCACGTCATGCAAACCCACAAACTCGCGACATCAAATTGTCAATAATAAACTGGCAGCTTAACAAGGAGGTTAACAGAATCCGCGATCGTTCAAGATCGAACGCGTTCCATTTTCGAATTCACACGGTGATTCTCGCGGATTCTCGCGTGCCCCGCGGAATCTTATTGGCTATTCAAGTCGCGATGCTTTTAACTGCCCGGGATCCGATGCATAGGAGCCATAAAGCATGGAATACGGAGGCCAGCACGGCGAGCACAGATCCCATGAGCGAGTTACCATGTCCCTTACGGTAGGCATTACCGAGATTACAGACGCGGGACTGGACCTCTGTTCGATGGCAACGGGCGAAACAGAGACGAAAACACGCGATCCCGATGGATCGAGAGAGCGAGCACTATCTACCCGCGTAATAGCCCCTACCACTTTCGATCCCTTTATCCACGTAACCGATGAGACGGCCCTTTAGGTCGCTAAACAGCCCGACAACACGCGGATCTCCTCTTTCTAGGCTCTATTAAAATCCGTGCGAGATAATCGGTCGCCTGGATGATCCCACAAAACATTCCGACGATCGTCAATTTATCGTCGCGAGAACGCGATGTTCCTTTCGTCGTGTAACTTTGAAGTCGTATTTTTCTTTCTTTTTTTTTTCTTTTTGAGTCTTTTGATTTCACGGTGCGACTGTCTGTTCTTCCAAGAAGCAACCAAGAAGATCGTCTATTACATTTATTAAACGGATTGTGGAGGATTAACTCGTTAAAATTTGGTTGACGTGATGATATCAATTAACGATAAGTTAAAATTATTTATATCGGCTTCACATTTCTGAATTTTCATTTTCCACTTTTGCGGTTGAATATATATTTCTGTAGACGTACTTATCGTTTATTTTCAAAACGACCAAATCTTTTAAACTTTTCTTTCTTTCGGCTACAACAATCTAAGTTTGTTACATCTATTACGTATATGAATAATAAAATTAATCGACGTAATATTTTATTTGTTTGTATTCTTCGGTTCATTTACAATGTAATCAATTCAGTTAAAGTTATTTATATCGGTCTGACATTTGTAAATTTTCATTTTTCACTTTTGCGATATTTCTGTAGATATCGTTAATTTTCAAAGTATCTAAATTTTCCTTTTCTCTCAAGTACACCAATCATGAATCTCATATGCCCTTCGCACGTATGTATGAATAAGAAACTGATAACCCAGTCCAAAGGCGAGAATCACAGAAATCACTGTCTCTCTCGTGACGAAACCGAGCCAAAGTTCCAGTTACAAAAGAAGGACGCTTTCGAAGTCACGTCAATTCGAAGCCACGATTTTTAAGATCGTAGTCCAACACACAAGTGACGAGCACGTGCAGGAGTTAGGAACGATAGACCATCGCTCGGGGAAACTCGGCTTACCCATGTTTGGCGGTCTCTGATTGGCGTAATGTATGCGAGGTAATTATTTCGATCGCGAGTCTTTACGGCGGCCGCTGATTGCGGGGCTAACGTCGATCTCGAGAAAGATCCGCCTGGGCGTGGGGAATTGGAGTGCGGCTCGACGTTTCCGCAAATTGCTCTTTGAACGCTCCAGTTACACGCTCCGAGGCTCTACCGACAACCGTGGTAACCGCGAAATCTAATTGCCTTTCTAATGGGAAATTATTCCGTTATCGTTCAATGCCGCCCGATTTGGACCGTCCCATCGAGAAATCACTCGAGAAATTCCCGAAAGCTTAAAAATTTTAAAAAGATCGTAAGATCGAATTGATGCGTGTAAATACTTAGGTATACATGTATACAATCTCTTCGTTTGTAAATTTCTTTCGAACAATGTACGAGTGAAAAAAATTGGTCAGGTGAGATGAAAGATGTCCGAGTCTCCAAACACTAAATTTATGTTTGTTTGAGGTCTTCAAAGCAGTTTCGTCAAATTTAGATTTGCGTAAGAGAGTCTTACAAATAATTATGAGTATTTTCATACTTTCAACACGTTGAAGTGCTACGATGATCACTGACGACCGTCGTCTCTGTTTCTGCAAATATTTTAAAATAATTAAAACGAGACGAATGTCATTAACAAACGAACTTTAAATGACACAAAATACACTTTCGTTGTATTTTTCGTCTTAATAATGATATCTCGCAACAACGTAATAAATATTTTGACCGACCAACGATAGGACAGAATTTAACGAATGAGATCGAAATCAAACTTTCCGAGACCGACCTAACCCAACCCAATCTAATAGTTTTCACTTGAGGGACTTTTAACGACAGGTAACAAAAAGAGATTCCAGCTGCTTGATCGGGCTTGGTAATGGAAGGCAAATTGTTCCAGGGA
>KQ435904.1:245897-260259 GCA_001276565.1 Melipona quadrifasciata
GTTCGTGTGACGTTTGAAGATAAATATTGGGGAGAGGAAAACGATCGTAAACGTGTATTCACTAATTATGACAGAAGAATAGATCAAATGAGAATTGTGCATCTAACAATAAATTTATGTTACAATTAAAAATAATGTAATTGCTTGAACAAAACAGTTAGTTTTCATTTTCTGATCTTTTTTAACGTCGTACAAGTATCAAGATAATCCGTATCATAAATTGAAGCTGCTTTAAAGATGCAGAACTCTCTCAGAACTGTGTCTGACCATGTATAGCACTATCTCCTGTCTCCACAGATTTAAGAGTTAGCAGCACTCTTTTGCGATAAACGTACAATTCTAAATACAAATAATAACAAATCTGCGTCTGAAAAGCTACCATTTTCCGAACTATAATTTCTCGAGCTGGTTAAACGAAAAAATAAATGTCTGATTACATCTTTTTTCAACAAACGTAACATCGAATATTTCATACTGTCTCATACAGCATCGAGACTCGAGTCGTAAAATAGTAATGCAAAAGCGTGAAGCAATTATTCCGCAAGAATTTGCAAAGATTAATCTACCAAATATTACAAATTATTCGTACATTAGTAATTTATGGGCATTGAAGAAATTTGCAACGAAGAAACAACGAGAGAAGAAAAAAGTGCATTTAAAAGCGTGCATTTAAATTTTCCACAAAGTGGAAACCGTCGAATATAATTTTCGTCTGGAAAAATGTCACGTTCTGCTCACCACTGTTGGCACTGGTCGCGTTCGATATGTTTGGAGTGGTGGGACTGGGCTGTTGCACGGGCGGAGCGTCCGGGTCGCTCATCACTTGGAAAACGTCGCCGATGTCGGTGTGCGGCGTCTCGTTCCCCTGGATGCCGCTTCGCCGATGAAGCTGGTGGAGCTGTTCCATCTGAAGGTGTCTGAGCGATCGGACGTGTTGCAGCAAAGGCAGTCGGTGTCTCGCGCTGAAGCCGCACAGCGCGCAGTGGTAGAGCTTGGCCTGCGAGGGTACGTTGGCGCTGGCCTCGAGCAGATGACGAAGAAGAAGCGCCGCGGCCTCGTGCCTCGGCGACGCGGCGTGCAGGGCCAGTTTGTGAGCGCTGTTCGTGTAATAGTCGCACGCGTGGCAACGTAATTGCGCGGCGCTGGTGGGCGAGGCCAGGTACTTGAGCTTCCACTCGTTTCGAAGCCCGCCCTCCTTCACGTGGTTCACGTGTTGCAGACGTTGCAAGTGCTTGTCGGTCTTGCAGTGCAATTGGAAGTTGGCCTTCAGGTTGGTCTTGTAGGAACAAAGTTTGCAGACAAAGTGGCCGGCTACCAGCGCCAAGATCTCCCCCTCGCGCGTTCTCGTTCTGTCCACGGCCAGATGGTGGCCGAGAGCCTCCAACGAATCGGTGGCAAAGTTGTTGCACACGCAGCAGTGATAGAGATGAGATGGATCGGGATCGGCCGGTTCCGGTGGCGGGTCCATGCTGTCCGGTGACAAACCAACGTCACCGCCGAGATTCCCCATGGCACTCATACTGGCCATACCGCCCATGATCTCCGGCGGTAGCTGCGGAGGTAACTGACCGCCGGTCATCATCTGAATCAACAGTGCCTGATTGTAGGCCATGTCCGCGAGAGCGGCCTCCGCGTGTTGAGGTTTGTCCAGGCCGCCCAGGTGAAGCAGCTGCTCGAGTTGCTGCTGGTGTTGCTGTTGCGCCTGTTGGTGGTGATGCTGGGCCTGCTGATGGTGGGACTGGAGCGCGGTCAGTGTCTGCATGTGCTTGACGTTCTGCTGCAGGACCAGCATGTTGTGCGTGTGTTTCTCGCTGGTCATGTGTATCCTCAGATTACGAGCGACGTTCGTCTCGTAGTTGCAGACGTCGCAGCGAAACGTCGGCTTCGGCTTCCCTTGGCTCCCGGCCTGGCCGGCGATGTGCGGACTGTGGTTTTGCTGGTGATGCGGGCTTCTCGTTGGCATCGGCGCGTCCTGCGACGACGACGGATTGCTCGCCGCCGAGCCACCGCCGCCACCCTGTTGGAGCTCTTGCATGTTATTCAAATGTTTGTCGCTTTGCATGTGAATGCTGAGATTACCCTTCGTCGTGGTGGAGTAGTTGCATACTTCGCATCTGTACGGCTTGTAGCCGCAGGTGTACGTCTCGCCGCGTGCTAACCTCGGATGCGGTTGTCCGGCGATGCAGTAAATGCAAGAGGTTTCGCTCTCGGGATGCTTCTCCTTCATGTGAATCTCCAGTGTCTCTTGGTATTTGTAGTGCCAGTTGCATTTCGGACACTTGAGGGTTTTGCACGAGTTTCTGCTGTGGATGCCGGCCAGAGGTCCGCCCGGGCCGGCCAGTCTGCTGCTGGCTAGGATCAGTTCGCACTTGGGGCATTCGACGCCGCTGGGTCTACCCTGCATGTGCTCGGGACAGACACCGATCGTCGTGCCTGTGAGGAAATTCGGCGGTTGCTGGGTCAACGCTGCGTACGAGGACGGCGAACCTTTGGTCGACGAGGCGGATGGCGGCGGTGACGTGTAGTGTATGCTGGAAGCGTCAGGTGCCTTTGCCCAAGAGGCGGCGCTCACCTGGCCGCCGGTCCACTGATGCTGCTGCGTCTGTTGATGATTGTACGCGAGAGGGTGATTCGAGTGAGACGTGGGAGTGGTGGGTGTGCTGGGCGACGGCCTCTGTTGTTGCTGTTGCTGCTGTTGCTGTTGCGGACTGCTCGGTACACCGGGAGTGCTAGCGGGCGTGCTGGTCGTGGTCGGTGTCTCGTGATCGAGATTGGCCTCGGTGCGCGGTTGCTGTTGCTGCTGCTGTTGCTGGCTGTGCATCTGCACGGGCGACGGTTGCGGGCAAGTGGAACTCGTCACCGGTTCGAGAAAACTGACCAGCGGTTGTTTGCCTCTGCCGACCGCCTGAATGATCGCCGACGCGGTCGAGTGCGAGAGTATCTGTCGTTCGTCCTCCATCAACGTGAGCTGATGTTCGCCCTGAGCGTGCGCCACGAAACTCTTCGCGTAGCCGAAACTGAGCTTGCATATGAAACACATGAGGATAGGCTTGACGGGTACCGATGCGGCTGGAGGTGGCGGCGCGGCTGGGGGCGGCGGCGGTTGTTTGCTACCCTCGGCGCTTCTGTAACTGATCACCCGATAACTGTGCATGACAGGAAGATCGGGATTGTGCTGCTGCGCCGCCGTTGTACGTTGCTGTTGCTGTTGCTGCTGCTGCTGGTACGCCTGGTGCGCGTACAATCGCGACACGTAATACGCGCTCGCGATCTGAGGAAACACCAGCGAATGAGGAACCGAGACACCGCGCCCGTCTACGATGCAACCGTCCGGCAGCGAGTCGTCCTCGCTCAGCTCGCTCTCTCCCTCGATGATGTACGCCGACCCGTCCGGATTGTAAACGATCTTCCCGTCGAACTTCTCCACGTCGCCTCCCGTTGGACTCGGACTGGGGCTCGGGCCTTGTTGCTCTTGCTGTTGCTGTTGCTGGCCCTGCGACTGCATGGTCATGGTAGTGGTGGTGGTGGTTGTCGTGGTATCGACGATCGGTGTAGGCGTCGGTATGGCATCGCGAGTGCAGGGTTCTGTGCCCGAGGGTGGACTGGCTGTCCGGGGGTGATGGGGCTGATGTAACGCAGCCCCCGCTGCCGGGGGGGACCCTCCCCCTCGACCCCCCTCCTCCTCCGGGCTCATCTCCTGCTTTTGCTGCGTGTACGTGGAATTTTGAAAGGGGCCGCCGTGTTGCTGCTGTCTCTGTTGCTGCTGCTGCTGTTGTTGTTGTTGCTGCTGCTGCTGCTGCTGCTGCTGTTGTTGATGGGTGGCCACCAGCTGTTGGTAGAGCTGAAGTTGCCCGATCGCGGTCGACGTGTGTTGCTGAAGATGCGAGGGAGGAATGTGGTGCTGAAGGTGGTACTGGGGGGGATGAGGCTCACTGGAGGGCATCACCCCAAACGTGAGGCGGGCGCCAGCCTCACATCACCTACCGCGTCTACGCCTACACTCTCTCGACTTCCTCTTCTTCTTCTTCTTCTCCGACCGTACGTCGCGCTCCCCACCCCCTTTGCTCGCTCTCTCTCCGTCCTAATCTCTTCTCCACCACTGACAGTTACTTCTTTGCTAGCTACCCCGACGCAACCCCAGGTCGTACCTGCAACAGAAAGCAAGAGAAATGTCGCATTTAGTTGAAATTGAAATTAATTGAATTAATTAAATTATTATTCTACTCGATTGTCGATTCGTCGTTGTGCGTTTTTTCAGAGGACTTCTCTACGAGAACTAAATTATTCCAGCGAGAACTAAATTACGCCGCCAGGTGTTTCGGGTACGGACACGATCGACCAGGGTGGCGAGTAGTCCAGCTCGCAGTCGAAACCGGGAATGATTTCGCGAAGGAACGTCACGGAGATGGTTCTAGCCGGTTAATCCAGGCAAACAGAGAGGTGGCCTGGAGGACAGTGGAGAGATAGCGAAATACGTGGAAAATGTCGGCAAGCTGCGTGTACAGAGGATCAAGTCAGCGATTGCGGGCACACAAAGCGGAAGGAGACTCGGGCTACGGGCAACACAAGGCACCCTGTGTGTTCGGATTACCTGAACCCTCCTCTGGGTGGACCCAGCTGTATTTACAACCAAGCGTCCGTCAAGCTTATCTATCGATCGAGCATCGAAAGTTGTCTCTCTCTCTCTCTATTTTCTTTCATCCTCGTACTACACGCACAAGACGTAGGGAATTGTAACGGAAAAGAAATCGTGAATGGCCGCTCTTGTGCGATTAAAACGTTTCTTCTCCTAGCGCGCGTGTCCTAGATTCTCTCCCCTATTTCTAGCAATGAAGGGACAATCTATCCGCCACGGTAAACAAACGCGTAACGCGTTTAGATCCACAAAGACCGCGCGTAACGTGTATTCTCGTTCTCTACAAGGTTCTACTGTTCGAATTTCGACGCAGTCGAGGATCACCGTGAGATATCTTGCCTACGGAATCGGACATCGCCGTGCAACATTCCTCGAGGCAGAGACGAGGCAACGCGTCTAATCATCCCAGTCCCAATTACGCCGGCTCGCGGTGATCGCGGCGGTTCAAAAGAGGCAGAGGCCTCGCGAGTATTCGCGGAATCTAATGGATTGAGGGGTAGAGGGGCGTACTGCGCGCAGCGCGGGGGTGTGGATCGTGGCGTGACGCAGCGGAGGGGTTCTCTCGTGTGGAAACAGCTACCCGGAGGAATTCTTCTTTTCCACTCTTGGCCAACTATCTTTCTCGTTCCGTTCCGCAGACACGCCGCTGGACATCGTGATACATAGACGCGATTACAGAGTACGATCTCCCTCTTTCTCTCTCTATCAGCGGCCCATGTTTTCTCGTTCTCTCCGTTTTACGTTTCTTCGTGCTATCAGCGCGGTTATAATTCCGCGGCGCAAACTCCGTAATCCCAGTGACCACCACAGGCTAGGCACCAGTTTTCTAATGCGTGAGCCGCCGCGGCCGATCGTTCCCTCGGATTATCGTCGATCGATCGCCAGGCAAATCGCGGTGGTCAGCGTAAACGTTCGTCCGAAGTTTTTCCACCGTGGCCGAAACGCCGCCAATTGCCAACGCCCCCCTCCGTCTCCTCTCCTCGTCGTGATCAATTATTCCGAATTGATGCTCAATTTACGTGCTCGCGTGGAAAGTGATTCGAACCTACGCCGCGGGGTGTACGCTGCGTTTACGTTCGCGTTCCAGCGAACGTGACTTCTAATCTTATTCTATCGTATTCTGCCATCTATCCGTCTATTCGTCTCGTCTCGTTTGTTCCTCGTTTTGTCACTTTGGAATTTGATGAACTTAGGAAGACACGGTCGACGGGTACTTTTTGTTTCATTCTGTGTCTTTTTTCTCTTTTTTTTTTTTTTCTTTTTTACATACAAACATACGATCGGTTGGAATTGGAAAGAGATAGAGATTTCTACACGAAGGTTGACGTGTTTCTCAGACGGCTGAAACAGATATCACACAGGCCACGTTGCGTGACTACGTTATGGCACGTTTGTAACACAACGTGTAACAAGCAGATAGTACGTTAATACCTGCTTGATCAGCGAGTTGGATCTCGCTGTTAAAAAGTTGCATTCCGAGCGGGTAACGGCTACGAGGGTTGCAAATGTCTCGGATGTTTAACGCGATTGCTGCTCTTCCATGAGTGTTTACATTCCTGTTTTGGTAAAAGCTTTCGACGATATTCTGGATGTAATTGACGTCTCAATTGTGAGATGAAATTGAATTGTTTTCGTGAAAAATTTGATACCGTAAAGATATTATATTTCGGTGACTAACTTTTTTCATAACGTGTCCTTCAGAGTGATCAGTTCCTCTTTTAAATTAACATTAATATAGATGTACAAACTTACAGGATCGATTCACGATCTTTTTTGTGCCTTTTAGATCCCAAATTAATTTCACTGCTTGCAGATTTTTCTCAATTTTTTACTGACACTGGGTGGATAACTCCATTCGTTTTAGCAAAATCACGATTAATGTAAATTGAATCAACTTGTCCGGACGTGAACTCCAATTGTACAAACTGTTCTTTACATAACACCAAAGAAAAATACCGGCTTTTTTCTGCTTTCCATTTCGTACAACTCGTTCGACATAAGCCACTGTGCTATAGTTTCGTTCGATAGCCACTAAGAATCTACTAAAAAAAAAAAAAAGAAAAAAACGGGAAGTTGAAAGTATAACCGTTAGTCGTGGGCGTGCATAAGTAAGAAAAAAAGAAAAAAAGAAGAAAAAAAATGAAACGAACGCGAATGTAATACCGAGCTGCCGGTTAGATTAGGGACGGAACTGTTGTGTAACCAAAAACATCTGCCAATCTGACATCACCTGCCCCGGTATTGCCTATTTGTAGTTAATTTATCAGGCATTTTTCGACGGAGCTAGGAATCGAGAGACGTCGCGCGGCTGGTTCCTCGACCGTGGCTAGATCTCAATATAAACCTTCGCTCTTTCCTCGGACCCGTGGCCTTTCATTACGCGATAGCATCTTAACTGCTACGGGGAACATGCGAATTCTCGATGGTGCGCGGCTGTTCCACCGATTCGCGTTAATAAACCCTCGATATCTCTGGACTTCTCGCTACGTCGGGGGACAGAATGCGGAATAAGTTAATTGTTTGACCACTCTCTTGAGAGAGAGAAATTTCGTGCGAGAAACAAGCTGGAAACGCATTCGATTTTTAGCCAGGACGATCTCAGTCTCAATGATTGGGCGTTTGAACAACGTTAGCGGTTATCAAGTGGGTTCATTCGTGATTTATGTCGAAATATTATATTTTGTTTCCTTATTTTCTTCTTTTTTTTATAGAGAAGTATTTTTGAAAATTTGTAAAATTTGAAAGAGAGACTGAGTATTTTATTTAACCCTCTGCAAACATCGTGCAACTTAAAATGACTGGGCGTTTGGACGACGTTAGCGGTTATCAAGTGGGTTCATTCGTGATTTTGGTCGAAATATTATATTTTGTTTCCTTATTTTCTTTTTAGAGAAGTATTTTTGAAAATTTGTAAAATTTGAAAGAGAGACTGAGTATTTTATTTAACCCTCTGCAAACATCGTGCAACTTAAAATTTGAGTACGATTTTGTTTGGTTGTTACTACACACATACATGCCATTACAAACATACCAAACGATCTACCAGTAGTTACTTAATTTCAGAATTCTTCATTGAGCTAAACAGCTGGAATTCCAACTGTAAAGCTTAATGTTAATAATTAACAATCGTCGATGTTATCGACTTCGAGTTCTAAATCCTCAAAGATTGAGACAAGAAATAAAATTTCCCTATATTGGATTACGCCACGTGTTTGTTGCGTAATAAATGCTACGTGGGTAATTAAGTGTATCACTGTGGAAATTGGAACATGCTCTTGGAGGGAAAAAAGCGTTTGAAAACCACTGAGGAAGGGGAGGGAACGCATCGAATTTGATGGCGTGACGAACGCTGGATGACTACGTATTTCTAGAAGGATTCATTAAACAAAGCCGATATATCGATTCCTCGTTTCCTTCAACGACACAGCGAGCTGCTTTCTTCCGCGAATTATTGTTACCACTAATACGATCGATGAATTTGATTACCGTCTGCCTATCGATCGGCAAACGAAGGTTGCTCAGACTTGCGGGCAAAGTCAGGGTAATTTTCGTCCGACTGGCATAATAGACGCGATATCGTCTAACGGGTTGATACAACTCGTTGTTAAAATCCGTTGTTTCTTTTAATTATGTGGTTTTCGTTCGCGAAAGTTGAATTAAACAAATAATAGGTTGATATATAATAAAACCTATGAAATAGGTATCTATTTCATAGACATTAGAAACATATGAAACATATATATCAGTAAAAACTATGAAATTGAAATGTATAATGCATATATAAAAGAATATAAAATACAAAAGTAAATGCTTAAATTTTTTCATTGATGTGGAATATTCTGTGACACGAACGAGATAAATTAGAAATTGAATAAAATTTTTCATAAAATTTTTCTGTAATACGAGATGTTTTTCAGTCCTTGGTAGAACGTGTTAATACTAGAACTACAAAGGATTAAAGCACAGAATTTTCATCAATAATATTAAAGTGAAGAAAACTAGAAAAACTGTAAAATACAATAGAATACATAAGCTTTTATGTATGTATTAAAAAATCATTTAAATTTCTATGCAGAAATATACTGTTTTACATCTGCGATATATCTACCAAAAATTACGAATTGATCATTTCGATTACCTCGGTAATGAAAATAGATAAAAGTAGTAAATGAATCATTTCTATCTGTAAAATTGGAATTCTTTGTAACAGCTAGCGATTATTATATATGACGCGATATACACACGTGAAATAATTTTCGTGCCAAACGTAAACGTCCAAACGGCTCGGAAATAAAGTCATAAAACTTTTAAAAATATATGCAAACAAAACTATCCCCATAATCCTATCAGCTCACGAGCGCACTGATAAAATGCAGAAACAGTTACGTAGATTCGTATCTCCAGTGTTGTTTGAGGTTTCCATGGGATTTTACAGGCGATACGATTCCAAGCTTCCAGGTATAACTGGTTATCCCTTCAAAATATTCTTTCAACGTTCCACCATCGTCCACCACAACTTCATCCAACGACCACAAAATCACCGATCTCTATCTTCTGACCATGTTCTAGTAACGCGTGAAGGATCTACGGAGTGCGCAGTAAAGCGCGAAATCTTCAATGTACGTATAGCGTTTCAATTAACAGAGCGACGAATTAATATAAAAATAAAAATAAAAATAGTATAGTTTAAAATTTGAAGAACAAAACTTTTGGATTTTGTAGATTATGTAGATTAATCAAATATTTGTATATTTTTTATAAAGTAGAAGCGAAGCTAGTATATTTTTCTTTCTTCGAGAGAAATATATTTTACAATTTATCTGTGTTATTTTTATGGTTCAAAAGTAGAAGTATCTAATAAATGTTAATGTAGTTTATTTGATCGTTCTGTCTTCTTATCTCGGATGATACAACGCTACGTAACTTTACAGATGTTAAATAACTTTATTTTGCAAAAATTAAACGCAGAAGCGACTCTGGATAAAATTTCCATCAGAGACGTTCGAGTTAAAAAAAAAAAGAAAATGGAAAACTTTACTAAAAGTCGCTTAAATCTCCAAAAGTACACTGTTTTGCATCTGTGAAATATCAAACAAAAATTACAAATTGGTCGTTTCGACCATTTTGGTAGTTCCAGCGCTAATAACAACGGGTGAACCGTCCCCGTGGAACGACCCGCCACGCGAAAAGACAATCGTTGCACGCCGAAACGCGAAACGAGCAAACACACACGCACACACACACACACACACGAGATATACAATAATCGTCCCGTTGCTGCGGGAGAAAGTGGAGGATGAGCACAGGTGGTTGATGAGTTCGCGCTCAATGACGGAAGGGGAAGAAGAGAACACGAAGCTCTCTCCCGAAAACCCCAAGAGCAAGAAGCAAAAACAGAGAGGAGGCGGAAAAAGAGAAAGAAGAAAGAAAGAGAGAGAGAGAGAGAGAGAGAGAGAGGGCTCCGACACACATCGATGATGCGTTCGAGTTAAACATTCGGGGAACGACCGCGAACTCTCGAAGCAGCAGGCTTTTGTTTGTCGCGCCGTTTCACCGGAAACCGAGCCGATACTCGCGCCTCCTCACGCGAAAGTCCCTTTTGTGTTTCGGGGGCCGACGGGTAGGTAGGAAGAATCGGACGGGGCCCACATGACGATCTCTCTCTCCACCCAGGCACGAAATACGCAAGATGCGCGCAATTATGGCCACCCAATTATCTCGTACGCGTCTCGTTATTTATTGAATGTATATCGTGCCTGTTTATTTCTCAGGCGAGCTTGCGTGCAACCGCGAACAGAGAGACGACGACGACGAGGACGACGAGGACGAGGACGAGGACGACGAGGGGCGAGGCGAGGCAAGTTTCACGCTTCTTCTACCTCGAGTTTCCGCGCGGAAATTCAATGGGGCGACGGGGGAAGAAGGTGGAACACGCGCGCGTGTGTGTGAGCGCGTTGCGTTAACGCGGAACGTCTGTCGGGGGATTAAGAGGCGGCGAATTAAGAGGAGCTGCTATCTTCGAAACGTATGATCACCGGGGGGAATTTATTGTGGTTAGGAAACGCGGGAACGTTCGTTGGATTTTTTCAGCCCGGACGCCAGAAGCTTGAGATTCCTTATGGTTTCCTTATGGCTCGAGATTCCTTATGGCGTTCTGTTTGTTATTATCATTGCTGTCATTAGCGAGAGGCATCCAGGTGTGTCCGACGTGCGCGTTGCAAACGAGTTGCAATTATTTACTCAAAACTCGAATTCGTTTAATTGAACTTGGCTTCAACGAATGCCAGGGTTCATTGAATAACTGACCGTGTACAGGTGTGTACGCAAACGTTGAGTACTTTCTAGATTCTGTGTAGAATTTCCGCAATTTCTACATTTCTGTATGGTCCTCGTATATTTCTTTGTAATTTTAAAGGGGCAACGTTGAGAAACGGAACTTGGAATCGATATCGATTGAAAAAACGCTCGCCGACTTGTGATCGAACCTCCTTTACGTGTACCTTTCATTATTGTCGTTATTACGCCGGCCGGTTTCCGCCTGGCGTACGCGCAAGCACGCCGATAAGAGTTATCGAACGCTTGAAAACGCGGTGCTCGAGCGACACGAGACGCGTTCGACACGAATGCACGCGGAACGCATCCACGCGAGACGATCGTCGTCGCCCGATAAAACTTCGTGGCCTCGACGAACTGCCAATTAACGTCGCGAATTGTCCTAAGAAAAAACCGTTTCCAGATCATCATCGGGAATTATCCTGCGTCGATGTTGCCATGATTTCTTCCTTTTCTTTCTTTCTTTTTTTTCTTTTTTTTCTTTTTTTTTATATGTGTAAAATACGTGCAACTGTTTCTAATTACGTTAGACGGTAATTTTATTTCGGCGATATTAGGACGAATAATAAAAACGGACGGACTTGTAAAAAAAACAGTTGAATATTGATTACATTTTACGTTCATGGTAATATTAATGGAGAAATTAAAATTCGTTGTATCAGTGCAATTATTTGCTTTCGATCAATTTATATAACGCAATAACGTATCATAAATTATATTTTAATAATTGTATTCAATCAATTTATAGTTTCTAGTGTCTTAAAGGATTTGCTTAATGCACTTTCTGTCTAAAGTCCGTGAAATTGCGAAATTGAAGTATTTATTATCGCTTGGCTTGTGCATTGGTTGGGAGGAAATGAATGATTGACAAATTTATTTCCGATCTTCTCTCTTATTTATCAACTCAACTCGTTGTCAATTTGACAAAGAGAACTGCCGTTTTCTTATTCTAAAAATCTTTCGTTTTCACAAGTCATCTTTTGTTTCTATTTTATGCGAATTCAAGTAAACAAAGAGACATCGAGAAATCAGCGCTATGGACCGTATTGGCTTGGAAGAAAGATATCAGTCAGTGCGTTCGCATCCAAAGCGCCTCGATCCTACTTCGAGCTTCCAATTATCAATGAAAATTACTCATCAAACGTTTACGACCCAGCAACGGAATCCTCACAACATCTAAAACTATCCGGCAGCCAATAATCCCATCATCGAAGTCATTTTCCAACCCCGTTCGAGTGCATCACCACGAATCGATCTGTTGAAATCCGTGCTACGGTCTCGTGTCCAACGTCATTACTCGGCGAAGATTGAAAAAAGAAGAAGAACAAGAAACAGTGGAAGAAGTCTTACGAGCGTTAATCGATTAATCAACGACTTTCCAGTTGCTCGATCTAAAGAAGAACCGGTGTGTGGCATTCGCGATAAACTATCCAACAGTCGATGGTTCCGTCATTTTCCAAACGATTCGAGTCGAATCCTCAGCTGCAGACTCTCGCTTCCAATGTCATTAATTGACAAAAACCAAAAAAAAAAAAAAAAAAAAAAAAAAAAAAGGAAAAAGAACAGGTAAAAGTACGCTAATCGATCAATCGATGATTTTCAAATTGCTGCTTCGATCCGAAGAGGAACGACGGAGGAGACCAAACGGCGGTTTGGCATTCGCGATGGCCGATTCGCGGTCGAACCAGAGCAAGATACCTCCTCGGGCGAGCGCTAAACGACCGGGCGATCGAGAAGAGGGGCGAACATGGCGGAGCGGGAGGGGGAGGGGACGGAACGCGACGGAAAGGGGGGTGGAACGACGAAGAGGAGAGAAACGATGGGAGAGAAACGCCACAGCGAGAGGCTGCGTGGAAGACAACGGTAATAAGTGAAGGGCAGAGCGCGCGAGCACTCGGGGAAGGGGGCGCTCTCGCGTAATTTACGTGCAACATGGATTCGGGCGGCGTTTTAATCCGCCGGACGAGCTGGCGATTATGAGGTTAGGTTATGGGTTAGGTGGTGAACGCGAGCAGAGGAGGCCCTCTTTGCGATATCAATTAAGTATGATTTGCTCCCTCCCCCTCCTAGATCGACCGAGGGCTCTTTCGGGGTCTTTATACTCCTCGTCTCATCCTTTCGCTCTGTTCGGCTTGCTCTGTTACCCCCGCAGGGTAACCCGGAGTTTAACCCATTCCCTTATAATTTCCTTCCAATGCACCGTGAGAAACTCGGCCCGTAACACGCACGCGCACGCACCTACGGCGAGATAGGATTGCTCTCGAGTCACCTCTGAGACGTCACTTTCCACCATCGATCTTTGATCGTTGGAACGAAAGAACGAAGGGAAAATGTTGAGAAAATTCTTCGACTCGAATAACTATCTATCCATGTATTATATATATATATCTCGGTTTAATTTAATACCCCCCCTCGACTGTAATTGTTACGTTTCGTCGAATTTTCATCGTCATACAGTTCGACCACGCAGATTCACCAATTAGCGGCGTTAACGTCTCTCGCCCCCGCAATTAGGCCTCGATCCTCGAATATAAGAGAAGCGGATTGCCGTGCGCGCGTTTCTCTCGGCGAGATCGCGGATCGTAGGCGGATCGTAGGGGATAAAGAGCAACACTCGAGAGACTCGCCACGATCTTCGGGAACGCCACCTCTTGTCGATACGCCTATCGATAAGGTCGCGTGGGTCGATTGTAATTTCGAATTAGCCGGCCTGTTGGTTTTATCGCGTTCCGTGTCTCTTTGGATGTTTTATTAATACCTGGTGTCGAGATAAGTCCCCCGGTCGGGTAGATTTCTCTCCCGGCGTAGTTCCAGATTGCAAAAATAGAAGCCAATGCTAATCCGCGGTGCTCGTGGATGCCGATGGAAGTCGCTCCGATTGATGCGACGTCGGGAATGCGAAATTGTTGAATTGACCGGGGTATGAAAGATGTGTCGGTGGTGTGAGTAATGAAGAGAATCGATGGGTGACACGGCGAGGTATCGTACTTTAATTTGTACAGTTGTGTCTTGAGTTACTTGTCTCTTTGTTTGTTGTTTGAGAAATTATTCGACCGTGGATTTTTGTGCATTCGTCGAAAATTCTCAAGGTGCAAACATACGTAAATTATCCAAACGAGAAAATTTAATTTGTAAAGTTGAGTTGTCGTACTTGTCACTTGAAAAATTCGATGTACGTATTGTTTTTGTATTTCGAGGTGAAACCTCGCGATCATTTGTTTGTTATTTGACAAATTAGTATGCAAAAATACGTAACTTAGCCAAACGGGAAAATTTATTATAATATTTAAAACAACGAAACAAATTTTTAGATTCTATTTGGGTTAATATTTTTTCCTTTAGTTGTAATATTTCTATAGAAATTTAGAAATACATAAAAATTCGTAGTCTATA